>JANEMJ010013039.1:0-31314 GCA_024361745.1 Cacatua alba
CAGGGACACCTCACACTAAACCATGTCACCCAAAGCTCTGTCCAGCCTGGCCTTGAATGCTGCATTTCAGATAGAAACTATGCTGTAAGATATAAAAATTGAGATAAAGGCTTTGTGTCATTTTAGTAGTAACATTTTCACAAATCTCAGAACTGAAAAATTCCAGATTTGAAGGCAGCAGATAATGGAAGTTTTCACTTAACCCACTACAGGACATGGAATCTTAGCTGAGCTGGTGAAATATTAAACTACCAACACTTCAAAGATTATTTTGTATGGAAGGGATGCCCAAATAACAGTATCTTGTAATTTTTGACCAATCAGAATGAAAATTGGGACATCTGTTTACCTTTAAGTCCTTCAACATTACATTAGCATTTGATTAGGCATGGAAAAATTGCTTTACAGCTTAGGGCATGAAACATGAAAATGGTTGACTTAAAGTCACTATGACCATACGCTAAAATGAAACCCTATGCTGTTCATTAGAGACAGCTAAAATATCTGATGTAAAAAAACAAAGTCTGGCTAATTTTCTGTTTGTAAATTCTCTGCATGATCTTGCGAAATTTAACTCTACATGGATGCCTTGCCCTTTTCTCGCATGACAACCATG
Organism: Cacatua alba; assembly: GCA_024361745.1. Lineage (NCBI taxonomy): Eukaryota > Metazoa > Chordata > Aves > Psittaciformes > Cacatuidae > Cacatua > Cacatua alba. Next base: position 617 of record JANEMJ010013039.1, read on the forward strand.
AATCACATCCTTTTCACAGACTATCACTTCTCCCCTGAAATGCCAAGTCCTGTTGCCCTTGGAAGGTCAAGGTGGTCCAGTGTATCCTCATTTCTTTACTGAGATTTTTTTGGTCATTCTGTGCCTCCCATGTTCACTGCATGTCTCCTCTACTGGGTGTCATCCATGGGAAGCGGTAAGTCTTCTTTCTAAAAGCATGTCTCATCCTATTCCATGTTGTTCTTTTGTAATACAGTCTCTTTCACTACAACTGAGCATCCCAATGCTTGATTTCCAAATTCCAAAAGCAGGGACAGGAAAGACTTTGAAGAACGTTTTAATTTTGTTCAGCTGAGCTAAGAAAACAGCTCAAGTTAGGCTGCCTGAAATACTGTTTGCAGTATGAATTCTTATAGCAAAAACCACTTCAGAACATGAATATTTCTGATGCTTTAATAGGATTTATCTTCTTTTCCTTGACTTCTCCTATGCTTTTAGGAGGGAGGGTTTGTGTGTTTCATGAAGGGCAGTTTAATGAAATCTGACACTGACAAGGCACTCTGTGTGGCTCTGACAGAGATGCTTTTGTTCCTTACACTAAACCAGAGAATGTCAGAGAACTGTCTGAGCATAAGGCAACAGGCATTTCCTTCTCACAGTTGCTGGTCTGTGACAGAAGCCATACATACACAGTATTCCCCCAAATAACTTAAACTGGATTCTTTCACTGTATTGATATGAACGCATTCAGCCTGAAAGCTGACAGCTTCTTGCAGTGCGTGTTAAAATCCAAGCAAAGAAGCAACAAGATATTATTGCTGCTTTTCCCCAGCTTTTCTCGTGTCTCTCGTTCTCCATAAACATTTTGCGATAAGATTGGGATTTGCAGGCACACCATGAAAGATACATTGCTAGAGCAGGAAGGAAAGAAAAAAAATAGTCTTTGTCAGACTTTACTTTTGTTTTGTTTCTGATGCTTTTAATAAAACAAGAAATTAAAAATGTTTCCATTATATTCCTGACACATTCTACTAGGAATAAAGAATTGGGTTTATGCTCTCAGATCCCCATTCTATTCCTGCCCATTAATTGACCGTAAATTATTTACATCCATGCCTTAGTTTATATCTATATGAAAGAAATTTGCTATTTCTCTTTGAATCCTGTTACAGAAGGATGAAAAAATACTACATTCAAGATAAATACCTTTTATTACTACAGCTTCAGAACAGACTTTAGAGAGCTTTAGAACAGACTTTAGAGAAAAACCTTTAGGAAGATTAAGGAAGAAACACCTATGTTAGTGGTCTAGCACTATGAAATCTTGTCCTAACTCCTTTCAGATATGCTGAAGCACCTTCTCTACAACTTTGCCCTTGTGATGTGAAGTATCCTTATTTTATGTGCACTGCACGTCTACATCTTCATCTACAAAGAACAACAAACAGAAGTCAATAAATAATGCAACAGGAGCTGTTCAAACCTGAAAAGGCAAGGGCTAAAGATCATACCTCATGTTAAAAATCCCAAGACTTTAACTGTGGAGCCACCTCTTAGAATGAGGGAGTTGTGAGTAATAAGAGGAAAATAATACTCAGTATGGAAAGACTGTTCAAAAGTGGGAACTAGGAAACAGTCGGAGTAGTAAGAGAAGCCATAAATAACCTTGCACATTTACTGTGCCAGACAGAGGAACAGATTCCATGAAGCATACCCAGTCTATGAACATGAACACATAACCTCTTCCTTCCCACCTACTTTCTCTTTCATTGCCTTTGCAGAGATTGCCATGTAGAATAGAAACTTCAGGGGAAAAAAAGGGATTTTAATCTAATACCTACTAAGTTGATAAAATTAGCAATAGCTAACAGTTAATGATGCTTTCCCCATGAAGGGATGCCAAGAGTTACGAAACCTTTCCTGGCAGATAAATGGGACCTTTCTCATCCATCTGTCTTACAAATGATCCCATATGTACAGCTATTATTTCACTTAGACACTGGCAGCTCTGCAATTGTTCATGGTCTCAGTAAAAAATAGTACCCGTCATGCAGTTTCAGTGCTCCGACTTTTAACAGACCTGTTTTCAGCTTGTCTGAAATGCTGAACAACTGCACATGGGGAAGCAACAGAAAAGAACAGGCAAGATAAAAACCAAAGGTACTTACATTTCTTCATATGTAGGTTTGAAACCCCTCAGGAATGGCCTGAAATTTTGCTAGTACTCACTGCTAGAACTGCAGACAATTGTCTACCCACTTGTGAGAAAACACCAAAAGTGTGCTGGCTTTGGCTGGGATAGAGTTCATTTTCTTCATAGTAGCTTCTATGGGGCTGCAGTTTGGATTTGTGCTGGAAACAGTGTTAATAGTACAGGGATGTTTTCATTAGTGCTGAGCAGCGCTTACACAGGGTCAAGGCCTTTTCTGCCTCTCACCCCACCCCACCAGCAGTAGAGTGGGGGTACACAAGAGGCTGGGACAGGATGCAGCTGGGAAAGCTGACCCCAACAGACCAAAGGGATATTCCATATGATATGGTGTCATGATCAGCATACAAATCTGGGGGTAGGACACAGCGGGTGACATTCAGAGTTACAGCTTTTGTCTTTCCAACTAACCATTATGTGGGATGGAGCCCTGCTTTCCTGGAGATGTCTGAACACCTGCCGACGATGGAAATCAGTGAATGAATTCCTTGTTTCTCTTTGCTTGCATGCATGCACAGCTTTTGCTTTGCTCATTAAACTGTCTTTATCTCAACCCACAAGTTCTCTCATTTTTACTTTTCCGGTTGTCTCCCCATCCCATCAGGGAGAAGTGAGTGAGTGGCTTAGTTGCAAGCTGGGGTTAAACCACAAGTAGCAAGCCCTTCCACCATTGCTGTCCTCTTCCCTGGGAGCTGCATCATCATGTGGCTCTATTGGCAATTACTTCATCACCTCTTCTGACTTGCTCACATGGTGATCCAGAACTCTGCCACCCTTCCCTCATCTTGCCTACCCTCATGTCAGAATTTAGCCATGGTTGATTTGTAGCACAAACAGTGCTCACACTTCCTTATACCTAAACAGCAATACTAGGATGCTTCTGAGCTAAACTCTCTTACAAGCCTCAAACAAATGAATGTAGCAATCTACTATTAAAGCTAAACGCTTTTTATCAGAGTGCAAATCATACCTACACCACCAAGGATCTCACAGATGTCATGTATGTTTCCAGGTGCTGCATTTAATAAAACTGCTAAAGGTTTTGGAAAGAAGGAGTCTCAGTAAATCTTGATACTTCCCACAAGTAAACGAACTTTTTGCAGGAAAAGGATTTTCTCATCATGTTACTCTAAAGAAAGCTTTACTGCGTCTCTTCTTTCTGAAACAGGAAAAAATCCCAACTCATTGATTTGGCTGCAAACCCGCATGCTGACTAATATTAGCTGCATATGTTGAAGATCTCCTTCTTGCTATAGTATGAAACACTGTGAACATTATCTGGTTTATTTTTACCACATTTCCTTTCTGCTCTATCAAGAACACTCTATCAAGAAAACTGTCCTCCCATCATTAGCAGCAACAGAATTTCAACATAATATAGGCTTGAACTTGGTTCTTCTGCAAAAGTTATCAAGTTAGCTACCAGAGACCTCTGAAATTGTTTAAAATATCCATTAGAATTTTGTTAGATTGAGCGTCTTCCACGATTCAAAGATAACAAACGCCACCATCTTTACCAGAAATTATACACAGAAGAACATTAGGCTGATGATCAAGAAAAAAAAATGCCAACATGGTAAAACTGAGCTGTGAAAATGCTCAGAAAATGAAGCAAACATTTTCTTTTTGTATCTTACAGGATAAATCTAGAAAAAAAAAAAAAAAAAAAAAAAAAAAAAAGGAAAAAAACTGCCAAACTGTTATGTGTGAACTACAATAGAATGCTGCTTTGATTTTGCTTCTGATCCACCAGAGATCTATTTCTTTTACAGGAAGTTTCATGCAGTTTGGGCATTGGTCATATATGGCATTCAAAACTGGATGGATAACATGCATTCTAGCAAGATTTACCTACCAAGCAAAGTAATTTAACAAGGTGACAATATTTCTCAACAGTACATTTTTGAGATTAGCATCTTGGAATTAGGATTAAGACCCCATTTAAGCCTGAAAAAAAGAAAGATGGCAGCAGTCAGTTAATATTCAATATGATTTTTCTGCAAGTAGCCCTCAGTCAAATACATGAGATTGCTTCTTTGTGTTTCTTTTCTGAAGAATTCCACCTTTAGTTTTATTCCCATATAGCAATTAAAATTGCTTTTGCTTTATAAAAAAATATCAATAAAATTAAGATGGCCAAAAGAAATTAGCAATAATTTGTGAATAAGCATTTCATAGCCAATTGAAAGAAAATTAACAAAGAAGTTCTTTTTAACCTATACAGCCTTTAGGTAAGATGCTAACTTAAACCTGAGTTATCTGTTGTTTGGAATCTCCTTGGACACAAAATCCTTCAAACTAGTTCCCATTACTTCTTTTTTAATTACAGCATTCTTTCTATAGAACGTGTTCATCATGAGAGTGGAAACTGATTTTTATTCGGTTTTGCTAGAGTGAAATATAAATCTGCTGGAGTGAAATATAAGTGTCATTTACAAATAACTTATATCTTGCATAGACAACTCAAATAATCCAAGGACAGTTTTCTTGTCATCACAGTTAAAGTATTTAATGACAAAATCAGGGTTTCCAGAAATGACTCAAGAGAGCCGGTCCCGCTTTTTTTTCCCCAGAACGGCACAAAATAATTCTACATCTTTGAGAACTTTCAAGGAACTGGTTACAATAGATACCAGCAAGCATTACGATTCTGGTATATTATAGCAAAACCTACCTGCCGTTAAGATCACTTTCTAGAGAGCACATTTTGCTAATATTTCACATAATGCACAACTTTTGCTAGACACAAAAGTAGCCTTTTAAGACAGAGTTTGCAGTACAGTAGTGAAACCTAACAATATTTTTATTCTTTGCAGAACTTTAAAAAGATAAACTATTGATGTCGTTACAATTTACAAATACATTCTTTCATATGAAACATTAACCTGAATTATATACGTTATATACATGACTATCTAATAATACTAGGTTGTATACACTACAAGCTCAGTTCCAGAAGGAAACTGCAATGCTATAAGATTTTGAATAGACATTTATACACCTCCAATTTTTTTTCTATAAACTACCATATCTCGTCATTTAATGAACAGCAAGAACAAAGTAAACACACAGACAAACTGCTTTTCCTTCATTTAATAACACTAGGTCATTCAAAATTCCCATAGAAAATGGCTTTTGATGGTTGGATGAAAGTCCTGAGTTATGATACGTAACACAACACACTTAAGTGGAGAACAGAAAGAAAAAAATGCTGGAAAACTGTCAGTGAGACTAAAGTAATGTTTTAGAATAGTTCAGCTCACAAAAGGTCTGGAACTTTACAGTGCAACTGTGACCTTGGCCTGTCCAGCTGATATTCATGTAAACACCTGAAAACCTATGTCTTTTTATCTGAATTTAGGCAACTCATTCTTTTCAGGTTTATCTGATCTGGATTTTAGACATTTCTTCTAAATTACTGACAAGCTTAGAAGACCAGCTAGATGGCAGCAGTTCAAAACCTATTCCTTCTTTCTCTCAAGAGAAAGATGTGAGGTTAGCAGCAGAATGTAGTTACGAAAAGTAAGAGTGGAAAGGATGATGACAGAAGATAGCTATGTGGTCAAAAAGGACTCCCTGACTCATTTCTAATGCAGCTACTTTTAAAAAATAGCCTAACATTTTGTCTCTAGGAGAAGTTTAATATCTAATGAGGGACTGATTTTCTGGTTAATTTGCAGAAATACCCATAGTTATTAAAACAGTTCTCAGAAAGCCACTGACTTTTCCAGGGCAAGCATTAATTGTATGTAGCTCAATGGAGTATTCAGAACTCATGTTGTTAATGAGCCTGTTCTGATTTATAACAAATGTGGCCAAATTCCTTTTCAGTTGACAGCGCTGGGTGTAGTAACTATTAGAGCTGATGCTGAACGGATCTAAATGATCCTATGGTGCTAGGGAGATGACAAATTTACCCCTTCTCTCAATTCCCAGTGTGAAATTCAATAAAAAGCTTCATATAAAACAGCTCAAATTACAGGAAAAAACCCCAAACAAACCAGACGTAAAGTCTGAATGCAATCAGTTAACTAGATAGTGTCTTTAATTCAAATAAGAATGTTTTTGTAAAGCCAAGCATCTTTTCACAAAATGGGTATTTTCCAAGAGATTTTCAGTTACTTCAGCTTGCAGTAACTAAAATACTCTCAATTACTAACAGAAGCTTTTATCCCCCTTACGCACTGCTCTGAGGATTTTAGACTTTTCAAAGTGTCATTTATAATGCAAAAATCTTACTCTACATTGAAAATGAAAACTACGGTACATTCATATAATGCTAGCAATCTGGTAAGATGAGGACAAAAATGAAGAGCAGGCATCTTTAGAAGATGAAGGCTGAAACCTCAGCTAGGATTTCTGTTTCCAGCTTACTGGTTTAAAAAGCCCAAAAAACAAAGAAACAAAAAGGTGCAGCATCCTCCCCCTTTTCACTCTAGAGGTGTCTCAGATCATCTTAAAAAAAATGTTAAGAAAACAGTGGTGAAGGAAAAGAGTAACCTACTTTTTTTTTTTTTGTAAGAGAATACAGTGCATATATTGCATATAGTGAATACAGAATGAAGGAGTCACCCTTCCAGTGACAATACATATATTGAAAACTGAGACACAAACCAGAAGTGATGATACTAATGTACCAAGACATGCTTTTTGAAAGCCTCTATATTAGAAATCAGATCACTAGCTAACACAAAAGTCATTCTAATCAGACAAGTTTCTGAAGTGTTGGAAAATAGTGCATTCTCATTTTCCCAGGCCTCTGCATTCTCATTTACATAGGCCTTTACCCACAGAATCACAGGTAAAAAGATGATGAAATGTTATTATCAGACTGTGGAATTCTAGATTGTGTCTGAGGCACAGCTATGTTCACGTTGATGTAAATCTTACTTTTCTCCTCAATTTTGAAACCTCAAGCATACATTCTGTAGGTTTCATTATACTATTCAAATAATCAATCCAGAAGTGAAAACAGGAGTATGCATAATGCAGATACGAAATTCAGATATGCACTTGTGAATGCTGGTGATGGCACATGCAAAACTTCCTACATCAGGTAGAAGAAACAAGCTTTTCTGTTTCTCAGGACAAAGCACTCTATTCTCCATTAGTTACAACCCCAGGTGTATAATTCCAACATTCTCATTCTGCTGATGCTACATAAAATGAAAAGTATACCCCTTCTTTGGATTTTGTTTCCACACATACGTCCACAACCAGTTAAATAATTTTCTGTACAACTGGGGAAGAATATTACTATTTTAATCCTGATCAGCTTGTTATTTGGTCCAGTTCCCCTGTTTGCTTTCACTCCTGTAACAACTGAAATACAGGTAGAAAATACTGCAGGACTGTGTAGCAATATTACAAAAGAGGAACAAAAGTCAAAAAGGTAGAAATGCAACACTTTTTCCTGCACAGAAACTGAAAGAATGCATCTCCACTGAACTGGAAGAAAAAAAGCACACAGAAGTCTGGATCTCCTGTAAAAGATGCTTAATGTAGCCTTTTCAGTTTCTCTTGGGAAGATTTCAAGTTTGGGCAGTATCTCAGCATTTGTGCTTCATGGCAAGCTGAAAAAGAAAGAAAAAGTTAATTAAATGGAGCTCACATAAAAATAGCTATATCAAGCTAATGTAGCTAGTCTGGATCAGAAGAGTTCGTAAACCAAATTCTCCAAAAGATGCCTGAAAGCTGTAACTCTTTTGCACACAGATATGCAGTCATTCCCTTTACTGTGATAGATGGGCAAAATCTCCCTTTGCCACACTAAGGCGGCAGGATTTATTTGCTCTTATAGCCATATTTCCCAATGTTCCATTATTTTGCTATCTGTGAGGAGAGCTACAGTAAGACACTAGAAACAAAGACGTGCCTAAAAGAATGGTCATTTCAACTTAACGATTCGGATTGTTAAATACAATCAGAAATTCTAGACCTGTTCAGCAGCTCTGCCATGACATAATGATGAAAAATTAAGGACTGATTGCCTTCCTACCTCTGTAATTACTCATTATTTCTATTTCAAATAATTCAAATCTGTGAATGAGAGGGAGGGGAAAGAGCTAAAGTGATTTAACTCCTGTATAAAAAGTGCAGATGAACTGCAAACCAAGCAAATAACTGAAGTTTAGACCCTGTATATTATCCATAGACAATCACATGCTAACAAGCTGAGCTGAGAAACTCGCCTATAAACCAGAACTAGCAAGAACTAAGTAAGAACAGTTAATAGTTCCTCATTTACTACCAGTGAAAAGTTGACCAATAAATGACTCAAACTTAATTTGCATAAGCTTTTGATGCTCAAGGACTTCTATAGCACACTCACCATGGTATCTGCCTCATTTGGCCTTCCCCCTGACTCTTATCCATCAACATCCAATCTTACTGTCACCACCATCAAGCTGCAGAGTCAAACCACACCCTAACATACAGGGCTACCCCACTGCCTCTCCTTCCTTGCCTACCCCTCCTGAAGAGTTCATAGCCATACATTGCAGCACTTTGACATTGCACAGTTGTGCAAGTCATCCCACCATGCTTCTGTGACTGCAACTGCATCATCATTTTCCAGCTGCGTAATGGCTTCCAGCTCCTCCTGTTTGTTGGCTGAGTAATGTTCAGATACAGAAATTAATTTGTAAAAGAAATCTGTATCCAGTCATGATACCGTAGTGGTGAAATTAATTACAGGCTGACATCTGAAAGTACATTTACTGTTTATTGAAGGCAAGTATAAAGCAACCAAAATCAGAACTCTGCTGAACGAAGTGTTCACACAAATACTATTAAGTTAAAATTGGTGCTTTTCTCACTGTCACTATTTTGTCAGAAAGTTCTAATTTTTTGCATTTATGCAACACTCAGCTGGATCTCAATTTCCTGGTTTCACTGAAGTGATAAGTTTTCACTTCTGTATAAACAACATCTAAGGTCTCAGCAGTAGCTGCCCCTCAAAGACTTAACCAGAAGAACATTAACAATAAACAGTACTGTACTTATTCCTAAATGCTCCACTAAAACCCAAACAACACTCTTGCAAACCAAAGCACATCACCATAAACCAACAGTCTTCTCTAAGCTAATACATTCCTGTGTGGCTGCCCTATACATTTTTGTGAGGTAACAGAAAAGGAATTGCAGGACTACTGCACTTCTAAGGCACAATTCAAGACTGGGGGCACCAATACAGAATTTTTTGAAAAAAAAAAAAAAAAAAAACAAAACCAAACCCCCTGTAAACATTATTTTACCACGTTATGCTATGATCATTAAATGACAAATATTTGTTCTCTTGAAACATAAAGATGTTATTTTTTTCTTAAAAAGACAAAACCCAAGCATTTATTACAGATCCTTAACTACAATCCACTGAAAGACTGTCACACTCCTGTTTCAGGCAGCTGGTAATTGGGATAACTTCATCAGGACATGACCTCATGTTCATCTGAAGAACACTAGTAACCTCTAGAACTGGACTGGCAGAAAGGTTTCATAAAACTCAGTCCAGGACAGTCCAAATGGAGTTTTTCCTTTTCTGTTCTGCATCACTTAGACATTTCCTGCATAAAATATTCTCACTTACTGCCACAGAGACACATAAACTCAAATGACTACGAACAAAATCCAGATTGAGAAGTTTTTATTTGATTAAAAAACCCAACAAAACAAAACCCTTGTATTATGGATGTTTTTAGGTTCTCCACCATTTCTGCTACATTTCTCTTCAACTCTTGTTTTGAATTATTAAATCAGGATTTTTTAAGCTTTTGTTTCTAAATATGGTACAGCACAGGCTATCAAAGATCATATTTTTATTATAATAACGTATGCATTAATCTTAAGATTTTTAAAGTAAGATTTTCAAAGTAAGATTTTCCTAAGAGAACCTGATAAAAAGCTTTGTTTCGGCTCACAGCACGTCTTCATCTGTGGAACTGCTGTTCTGCACATGTGAAGATGAGAGGGCAACACACACTATTCAAATCTTATTCAAGATTCATATTGGCTCATATATCAGAGGCATGTTTCACTTTTGAACTTCTTACCAAGCAGCACTCTATGCTTTATGCTAAAGCAGCAAACTTTTTGCCCCCCATCCTACAAGCAGTGGTAGCTGCTGTTTAAGGTTGGTTTTCTAAGTTGGCATAGCTATCATCACTGTGTGTGGGAGAAGGTGTTAGCGTTAGATGGAAGAGTGCAGGAGCAGGCTCGTACCATACTCAGGCTGCTAGGCTGAATTATGCTAATCTAAATGGACCATGAAGTATAGGATTATCCCAGTAAATATTAAAATAAGTTGTTCTATGACATGTTAAAGACAACATAAGACAGAGGTTTGTATAGAACTGCAAGATACCAATCCAGGATTTCCTAGTGCCAATACCGTAGCCAGGCATTTTTTGGCATAAGCATGATAAAGCCTAACACATGTGCTAAGCAGCAGAACTATCAAACCTGCATGCTAAAATAGGTAGGCACATTCAGAAAACTTTTACCTTTTTTTTGAAAAACATTTTATCTGCTGTGGATGCGTTACACAGCCATCAAATCAAATGCTTTGGATGTCGAATTTCCGTCACAGATGGAAGTTCAGCACAACTATCCATATGCAGAAGCATCAGGCATAGTACTATAATACCTTCCACCAAGCATAGAAAACGTCCATACATTCCTGAGATAGAATAATTCCTCAAAATCCTCCTAAATCACATTTCCAGACATAAAAAGATACATCTTCAGAAACAGACAGATAATCACTGCTTATCAAAGGCTTAACAACAGTTTCACTCTACTGCTGCACAAAGTATGAGTAATTGTGCCAAACAGCAGTGGGAAGATGGATCTGAAATAGGCTTCAGGAAAATGAAGACAGGTAGTTTCAATTCAAGCAGAAATGCAGCAAACCTCAGATCTGCACACAGAAGTTACAAACCAGAAATCTGCCAAGTGAGGAAATGTATCAAGGAAAACAACAAGCTGTTTGTAAACAGTAATGGACTGCAATTCTTTCTAGAGCTTCCTCATTTCAAAATAAAGGAATGTTTGACTTTAAGCTACTGAGAGCCTTATCCCACCCAAACCCTACCTTGTGTGCAGTTTCTGCAAACTGCTGAGCACTGTTTTTCAGCTCCTCTGTCTTTTCTTCTGCTCGACCTAGTCTTTCACCACGCTCATTCAAAGCCTGACTTGCCTTCTGTACTGCACTTGTCACACTGTCTGCTGCTGAATGGAGTATGCTGTTCCCTGCAATAGCAAAAGAAACGATTAGAACACCCAAATACACACACACACACATATATATATAAATATATATAATGATTCGTATTCAATACAATTATTTTCATCTACAGTGTTCCAGAGCTGATGTGTTACCTGCTAGTTTACCATCAAGTTGCATTTTGGAAAATGAGGTAAGTTATTGTTTTCTCATTCAATCCGTACTATTAGTAAATTATAAATAAGTACCATATGGCAACATAATATTTGAGACTACACATAACTTAGCTATGTATTATTTTTTAAGCCTTATGCTCAAACATCATTTCAGGAAGCTATTCTACTATGTCAATTAAACGGTTCACAAGTGCACACAGCTTCCTCACAATACTCTCACGTTAATATAGATTAACTTTCTTTGGAAGTTCCACTTTTTCCCTAGAGAACAGATGATTGACAGCACTGGACACATCTGTATGAAAACACCATTTACAAGCGTACCCCAAACACTACTACCACAGTTATTTTATGCTGTTCTGATCTATCTATATTTGACCCTTCTCCACGTGGGGCACCTGCCATGTTTCATGCAACAACATACTTTATTTGAACTTCAGTATTTAAAGTCCCACCAAGGCTCAGTATCTTCTAAGCCTTTAGCTCTATCAGCTTTACCATCCAAACCAACTCACCAGTTTCTGAGTTTCTTCTCTGGCATACAATGTAGAAGTTTCTTCAAGTTTTCAACAGAACTGTACTTCTACTCTACATTTACCCCTTTTAAATGCCCACTTTTATAAGTCCTCCTTTCTATACTGCTTCCCAACAGAAGGGATTATCCTCTTTCTGAGCTGCTGCTGAATATTTATATGAACCACAGTACCACCTGAAAACTCTCCAGAGAAAGTTACATTACTAGTATGAACTGATCAGTATGAAAAATTACTCTGTCCCAGCCTTTAACCTTTTACAGAAAAAGGACTAGTAAAAATTCAGCTTTTTGCAATACAGGAGTTAGACCCTTGGTGTCTTCCACAAGCTTTCAAACTTAATCTACCTTACAGGGAATTTGTTATCTAGGAATCTGTTGCCTAAACATATACAAAGGCACTGTGAGAGACAGAAACCCAGTACAGAGAGAGTATTAACCACCAGGCAATGCTGTCGCGCCAGTTTTCTAAACTGTCCCAAATACTATAATTGCACAGTGCCTTTTTTCACAGTGCCAAAACCAAATACGTAATGGTTTTAAATGAATTATACTCGTAAAGCTACAAAAACTAGTTCAACACATGAAGCTGACCCAGGCACTACAGCAAATCTGCTGTTATAACAAAGTCTGCTGTTCTTATGGACATGGGAAGACTAGTGAAAACGAACACAAACCTACTGCTTTCATTGTGAATTTGAAAAATGTGCCTACTTCAAAAACATTGCCAGGTTAAAAAAATAAAACCAAAACATTAACTTGAAGAGTTATTTTGCTATTATGTTCATGAGGAAAAGAATAAAAGACCCATTCAGACTCATTTTAGAGGTAATACTCCTTTCCTTAGAAATAGCAAACAAACAACGAAGAGCAAAACTGAAGGTTGCCCCAAGTAGCCTGTGGAACAACAGTACTGGCTGCCCATGCAGGAACTCTTGAGATGAAAAACTGCCTTAAAAATTTATTAAACTAAAGCACTACTAGCATCAAACTACGGAGGTGGGGGAGGGACTCAAGAACCTACACACGATGACTCACATCTGATGAGTCAATATTAGAAATACCAAGCAAAGAGCACCCTGACCCCCTGTACACCAATACTGTTACATTTTTCATATCAGTAATTAAGAGACAGAAATTAAACTTTATCTTTCAAGTGGTCTCTCTTCAGACACTGAGGAGTCTGATAATGAAACCAAACAACTTTAAGTATTGTACGCTTTCTTACTTCAAGATTTTTCAGTCAATTGCTATTTTGTTCATAATTTGCTTGTTTAAAGACAAGTTCTTAGGAGATTATTTTGGCTTCTGTTCAGGTAGCTCTTCCAATAAACACATGTAACTGGGCAACACTGCACTGGAAATAGCTTCCATTTTTTGGAGATGTGATCTAAAGACTAAATTCTTGCATAAATCACTGCTAGCTTTCTAGTATGAGAGTTTTAAAAGCTCTCAACAATGGATTAACTGTTGTTTACAAGATCACAGAGCTTCTGCTTAATTCAAGGGAAGCTGGGCACATGGAGAGACTGATAAAGTAAGCATCTTTTGAAGACTTACAAATGTGCTGGGTAGTAAAAGTTAATACATTTTTGACCTTTTTTCAATGTCAACAGGAAACTGCAGAATGATTAATATTCCGTATTTTCTGTATTCCTCAAAATATCAGGATTTATAGCCAAAGATTGATATCTGTTTTTCTACTTTGTCTTCAGCAGAGAAGAATGAACTTGGAAGTTTGGCACAACAACAGCAATTTTTTTTCTCTCTAACTAATACAATATTATGTTCTCTCCAGGTAAGATCTGCTGTATTTTTCTATGGGCAGTGACTTGCAGAAGCTGCTATTGTGAGGCTGCTTTGGAGAACTCTTTTGGTTAATCTTTTCCAACAGCATGTTAGTAAAACAATGAAAAAAAAATCCACTCTAATCTGTGAGCAACACATAAACCCATTTATCATGTACTGAATTTCATCAGTATATTTCTAGGCATCTGTAGGTGGTTGCTGGTATGACTATGCCTTGTCCTTGTATTAGTATCACAGCAAGAATAGCAACACTTACACTGGATGTTTTGGAGAAGCATTCCCATGAACAAATCGCCTTCAACCTGTAAAATTTTTAAGCTGTCCTTTAGGAGGTAACTATTGTGATTCAGGATTCCCAGAGAAGTCTGTTCCATGAGTGAACAACAAAAACACCTGAACTGTACCCACTTAGGTGTAAACTTATGCCAGCATCTCTTTCCTACAGTCTGGAAAGACTGTTTTCCAGCTCTGCTTGGTTTTTACTAAGATGTGACAACTGCTGTTTAACCACTTCCAGTCCCTCCCCAGCCCTTCCCCTGAAGAATCTAAGGGATTTCAGGACTTCTCATCTACTACGTGAGAGATACAAGTTCCTTAATTGAAGACTCAACTGCTTTTCACATAGATCTTCTCAGAAAAGAGATTTTATAACACCTGTAAGATGAGATAAACACCACCAAAACATGGGTATGGGTCAGCTGATGTTCTGAGCTGTTTTTAGTAGGAAAGAACTCACACTGTTCCAAAGATGTTCAAGAGTCTGCAATCTCAAATTTTGCATGGCTACAGTCTTCACTGTGAGCAGAAAGAGTCACATGCCTGTGCTGCTGCTTTTTCTAAGGTATATGGAGATCCATTTTTGGAGCACATGTATCTTTCTACAGCTCTGTAGAACAGACCCCAGCAGTCTGAAACTAAACTAATCAAGCTTAATACAGTGACTTTCTTCAGTTTAATTTTGCTAACTATAAAAGCACAGAAATGTACTGCTAATTTATTTTCAGTTACTTAAAGAAGTGCCTTAATAAGGTCACTTTCAATTTACATTTTTTTCTTCTTTAATACTTTTATTATCTGAATTTGTCTACCCAGCGGAGAAGAAGACACAGATTTCCAAATCAATCAATAGCCACAACTGTATTACAATAGTAATACAATTTGCTAAGAAAATTAAACATTTTATTTTGAATTTGCTGTAGTGAAATACAAACCACTGGAATTAAATTCCCCTCTCCCCTTAGAAAAATCAATCAGTGACCTGTATAATTATACATAACATTACTGGGGTCCACAGGAGAAGAAATAGCAGAAGGGCAGCTGCCCTTGAGCGAGTGCTTTAGACCAGTGATCCTAACACTGTTACTTGCTTAGGGACATAAAACCTGTAACACTTTGCAGGAAGCACCACAGCTCCTCTCAGACTCGTTTTTACAATTTTGGCTCTTTAAATCACCAGCTGTATCAGAGGGTCTTGCAGTCCGTGAAACCACGTGACATGTCTTTAGGCCTTTTATCATGCACAAGAGAAAAAGTACATCCTTAACCCAACATACCCAGTACCTGAAAGATACAGACATACTATCATCAATCAGCATGGGAAGTGGTACATTTGTTGATGAAACTAACTGGTGTTTAGAGATTATTTAGTTTGCATAACTTGTTTTATCACACATTTGTTAAAGGTTCATCGCATTCTCTATTAGCCATATCAAACACAGGAATTTATTTATACATCAGTGATAAGAGCCTACATCGACTAATTTGTAAATGCAAGCATTCACTTTTTAATTCTATATGCATTAATACAGCATTTAGCAACTACTTATTCTGAGAAGTAAATGCAATTAGCTATGATAATTAAGAAGTTCCATCTACCACGATTTTTTTAATTAAACAAAAATGTGTCCATTGAACTGCATAAAACTGGACCTGTGCCACTGAATAAATGTTAAAAGCATAATGACAATCAGTTCAAGTTCATTAACAAGACTACTTCTGTTACATCATAATTATTCTAAATGCCTACACATACGATACACTGGTGCCACTAAAAGTTCAATAGAAGTTTGGTAGCACTTACTGTAAACACAAAGAATGCTTTTTTCTCCTTCACTATTTTGTGTTTTGTTAACTGCCTGTGCACTCTTCACGTAAGAACCAAAAGCACTGAGAAATTAAAATATCAATAGAAAACCAAAGGGATTTAGGGAGAAGAGAAAGGTGCTGAACAATTAAGAAGAAGATATACTTGTGAAAGAAGGAAGCATCACAGAGATGGTTTTGTAAGCGGAAATGTGGACTGGAGATGAGACTATATCGTATAGCACTATTTCTCCTCCCAGACTACTTCAAAAAATTACTGAATAAACAACTTAAATTGACAAAAGCCAAATATGGGGAAAACAAACAAACAAACCCAAACAACCCCCCACTAGGAGGGGAAGAGATGAATATAAATTCTGGATTTCCTCACAAAGAGCAGTGAAAGAAACCTTAAGACTGTATTTCTAATTATAGCTAGGAATTAAGATTACTTTCTAATTTCTCTTATCACTCCTCAAAAATGGATGTGACAAAGACAGAATACAGCTTCAAAAGGGAATTCTGAAAATAAATTACTTTTAATTTTAATCTAAAATGAATGGTGATCCTTTTGACAGACCAGCTTTAAATTCTTCCCTTAGTGATAGTATTTTTCTAACCCTTCATACCAATTATTATTATTAGACTCCATATACACATATAAAATCTGATTAAATTATAAAATTACAAAGAAAAAAAAAACCCAGTTTGCTAATATTTTGATCTTTCAAACTTCTTACTGGCAAGTTACCTCAACATGGGAAAAATGCTCAAGATAACTGTGGTTATTTAAGACAAAAAAATAAGATTATTGTATTTC
The DNA here is from genome assembly GCA_024361745.1 of Cacatua alba. Lineage (NCBI taxonomy): Eukaryota > Metazoa > Chordata > Aves > Psittaciformes > Cacatuidae > Cacatua > Cacatua alba. The sequence continues at coordinate 17,447 of JANEMJ010013039.1, forward strand.
TGAAGTTCATTCAGAAACAGATGTATTACCTTTACAAATCACAGAAATATTTGACCTGAAATTACTGTCCATTTCATAGGTCTCTCTTAGCATTTCATCCTGTCATCCAGGCTCTTAAATAGCATGGTCCTTGGTGCTGACTTAAAAGGAATGCCAGCATTAACTGGCTACCATTCTGTTACTATTCCCCTTTTGTCTACCCACCCAGTCTCTTAATTCCCCAGCTATGCTATGACGATGCTAGAGGATAGTGCTGAATATCTTGCTGAAGTCAAGAAAAAGGACATCTGTTGCTCTCTCTTCAATCATCAAGCCAGTCACTTCATCATCACAGAAGAGAAGCTGGTCAGGAACAGTTTGCTTTTCACATATCTCTGGTGCCAACGCTCCTTGCTCTCTGCTAGAAAGGTTTTTCACAAGGATTTGCTCAATAGCCTTAAGAAGATAAAAATGTATTTCAAGTTCACTAGCAATTGAAGTTTTCAGCACAGAATTATTACCTGGTTCAAATAATTGTTAAATATCAAAGCTTCTCTATGGATGCAAATAGAATCCAAACTCATGAAAAACCTCATTTTATCTTCAGTCCTACACATAATGAGGCAATTCTTACTTGTCATTAATTTTCAAATTTCAGGCTTGATAAAAATTACTCCAGACCTTTGCATGTCTCAAAGTAGAAGTAGTTTGGGGTTTCGTAGTCTTTTTGTTGCTGTTGTTTGTTTTCTTTCTTACCCCCCTCCATCCCGTTTTTCATAAAAGGCTTTGAAAAACACCCACCCATAATTACTGCACAGCAAAGTTCCACAGTATTTCCTTGATACTAAACTCATTCACTGCTACTTTAAAAACTTCCAATAGACTGAAGAAAAAAAAAATCCGTACGACAGCCTGTATCAAAGAGACTTTTTTTTTTCTTTTTTTAACTTAATGCCCTTTTCTGTCTTTTTATCAGTGAAGGATTGCTATTCTAGCATTCTGTTTCTGCTAAGCTCTCTCTCTGGCAGAGAGCTCTTGCTATCCTAACCCTGAAGGTACTCAAGCAGCAGAAAATTGAGTGGGAAGAAATCCTCTAGTGTGGGCTGCTGTGTGGGAATTTGTACTTGTTCCAGCTAAATATCCCCACTGGCAGTGCTGATGAACAGCTTGCAAGCAACCAGGCTCTGCAGTCTGCAGCACATGAACACCCCTGACGCAGGCTTCCCCAAACCTCCCTGAATCTACTAGGGTACAAGCAGCTCCACTGCAAAACTTCTCTCCATGTTCAATGATGAGACCTGGGATTTGTCCCACAGGAGAACTGAAGTGTTTCTGAACACAGCAGAAATCAGATGATTCCTACATTATTTTGGACTCACAAGACCTAGAACTAGTCACAGAAAGTCTCAATCCTGAGTTAGTTACTAGTGCTTGCCAATAGTAACACTTTGTATGCCCACATTATTTCATTTTACTTTCACTTTAATCAATCTAGCTACAGGTAGAAATCATATTGAAGTCAGCATTTTAATCTCCTTCAGACAACCTTCCCTTTAGGACATGTATTCCTCTCTCTCTCCATAAGCACTGGAAATTGGTAATTCTGTTTGGCAAATAAGAGGTGATCACTGCCACCAAAGACAAAACAGATTTTGGTCTGATCTGGTTTGAATGTTCATTAGGTTCCAAGAAAATTCTTGAAGATGTTGTTTAACAAAAATTGATGGACATTGAAGAAAATCACAGTAATCAACATATTCAGAAAAGGATTAGAACAAGGTAAATGTATAGTGACAGTTACCTAGCATCTTTCAAAATCTCCAACTGTTCGTGGCTTTTTGTTTGTTTGTTTGATACCTTTCAGACATTTCTACTAGCAGGTAAAATCCTGTATTTCCTACATCTCTTCATTAACACAAGCTGAAATATCCATCCAAATTCTACTCAAAATCAGATTTTTTTTCTTGTAAGAAATATTCAAAAAGAGGAAATATTTCATATAGGATAAAAAGACAGCGGCTACTATAAAGAGTTGTATTTAGTATGAAAAAAATCTATTTTGAATGAAAGCCTGTGGTGGGTTGACCCTGGTTGGCAGGTATGCCCTCACCCAGCTGCTTCCTTACTCCCACCCCATGGGATGAGGGAAGAAAATCAGAAGGGCATAAGAGAAAACTCAAAGGTTGAGAGAAAAACAGTCTAATAAGTGAAGGGGGAGGGGAGGTAATGGGACACAGGCACAAGGACAACTCACAACAAAAGAATGGATGGAATGATAGAAAAGCAGTCACTCACCACCAGCTGCCCAATGCCCAGCCAGTCTCTGGGCAGACCACAGTCCCCAGGTAATGGCTACCTTGGGGAAAGGTAGCTGCCCCCTAGCTCTTACTGCTGAGCATGCTATTACATAGCATGGAGTGCCTCCTTGATCAATTTGTGTCAGCTTCCCTGGTTGTGTCCCCTCCCAGTCTATTCGCTGGGGGCAGGCAGCATGAAAAACTGAGACGCACTTGACACTGCGTAAGCACTGCTCACCTAAAACACTGGAGCATTATCAACATAGCTTTGGTTATGAAAAATACAGCACTATACTGGCTGCTATGCAGAAAATGAGCTCCAACCTAGCCAAAACCTAATTAAACCAAAGCTTAATTCACCTTTTCCCTGTCAAGGCAGTCCAAAGGGTTTCCACATCTCCAGATGTATTTTTTTTGTTTTGTTTCAAATGCAATTCACTGAAGTATTGACATTTCTTTTAGCATGAGCCCACACTAGAGGATTTCTTCCCCCTCAATTTCCTGCTGCTTGAGTACCTTCAGGTTTAGCATAGCAAACTCTCAAATCACCTACCTGATTTGGAAGTGTAAATCTGTTGACACACCGTCACAGAATCATAGAATCATAGAATGGTTAGGGTTGGAAAGGACCTTAAGATCATCTAGTTCCAACCTCCCTGCCATGGGCAGGGACACCACACACAAAACCATGTCACCCAAGGCTCTGTCCATCCTGGTCTTGAACACTGCCAGGGATGGAGCATTCACAACTTCCTTGGGCAATTCATTCCAGTGCCTCACCACCCTCACCGTAAAGAACTTCTTCCCTGTATCTAACCTGAACTTCCCCTGTTTAAGTTTGAACCCATTACCCCTTGTCCTATCACTACCATCCCTAATGAAGAGTATATGTCTTCCATGCCTCCATTATAGCAGGTTAGTGCATTATGTTTCTCAGTAAGATTTAACACTGCTTAACCAGAAGTAAAATTGCTAGTATTGACACAGTGACTGTAAGCAGTACCTTTGTTCAGAAAAATCCTGTGTTTTATCTTCAGGGCATGCTGACCTAACCTACCATTAGTCCAAGGCTTTCCATCACTGCTGTAACTTAACAGCTGATCATAAAGGTTGACAGGACAATTATGTTCTTCCCCTCCTTCTATATCACATTCACGTCCCTGCCAAGTGATTGCTACACATCCTTCCACATGTATTGGTGTGCTGAGGACCTCATTCAGGAGCTATTTTAAATAAAAGAGGAAATTGCTGCTAAAAAGTACCAACCAGGTAAAAGCTTTCTGACCTCTCAAATAGCCACACGAGAGCCTTATTAAACAGCTCAAATTAGTATGTAGGTTACAGAAACAGTATTTCTGTGACTATAATCCTATAAGGTAATTCCCTCTTACAACTTTCCTGTTACAATTCCTGTATCACATGAACGGAATGTTCTCTAGATAATTTCAGTATTTAAATTATCAGCCAGAAAGGATGCCTAAGTGATCTGAAAGACAGAACATACATAGCCAAGTAGTATATTTACTGGATTTATTAATTATAATTTAATTATAATTTTGAAATACTTGAACCTGAACTTAAATCTGAACATCAATTTCTCTATTTATCTTTCAAGAATAATGTACTTCCCAACTTAAATTTGAACCTTAAAATCTAGAAGTCTCCCAGCTCAGCCTGGACGGGAAGATTTCTATGGACTTCTGCCTTCTTTGAAAGTAAACCAAACACTTGCGTAGGTCTTTGCACCTAAATCTGGAAAGTTTATAACCTTCAAAAGAAGCATTAATTACCAAAGTCTGGTGACTGTTGTGATGTAAGTGGAATATATTCTGCACTTTATGCGTGATTGGTAAAAGCTAAATTAAGTGTCGCTGAACTCTCAAGTCACGGATCAATCTTTCACCTTCATAAAAATCTGATTCTCCCCAGGAAAATAACACAGGTTTCAGAGTAACAAGTGATCTCAAATTAAGACTCATTACACTAGTTTCCCCTGTGGGGTAGGCAATTTCTTCCAACACAAATGAATCTTTTAATACCCATTAATGCAAACAGCAGCCAAGAACAGCTGTGAATAGAAAAATGCAGGCAACTATTGCATATCATTTTGAAGCAGAAACACTTGTAGACTAAAAATCCATCTGATCTGTCAATTTTGTCCAAAGCATACAAGACAAAGAAATAACATCAAAAAAACCTAGTGTATTATAAGCATTCTTTAAACCTCTGTAAACTTCTTAAAATATGCCTCCGTATTTTTCAGTCTTCCTGATTTGCAACATTTGAAAAGAAGCCTGTAACATGAGTTATAGTAATTTAGAATAGTTTATACTGTAACACCATGCTCTAATATAATCCTAGTTTGTCACTTCATTGCTTTTGATCTAGTTACTTACATCTGCATGCAAATTCTTTTTACTTATCTGCAATCTTGCACTTTTCAGTCCAGAAAGAGAGCCAAGTTTAACATATCTCAGTTCTCATATGAGGAAACAGCACATTTTATTCTTGCTCCTAGTCAAGTAATATCTATACCCTGGGAGCTAAACAGATGCTTCCAAGTTATTCTTAAGAATAACAAAAAATACCTTATAAACCTTAACATTATACTTTTTATTAAAAGGTCTTACTGATTATCAAGAATGCAGGAGGTGAAATGATAATCCTAATTGTTTAGCTGCAAAACCCTCACCAGCAAACAACAAAACAAGTAAGCTTTATTGACAACTGAGATCAGTTTCTTCCTGTCCTCTCACTGGCCATCTCTTTAGATTGCTAGGTACACTACACTTTTGCACCATTATCAGCAGGAACTATGCAGAGCAATCACAGTAACCAGGTGCTCACTAAATAACTTAGAGATGAAGTTCACAGTGAATGAAGAGGAGTTGCTATGGTTCTGAAAGGAGATACGGGAAGCCTCGAAGATACTACTGACTTAACTCAGCATGAGTGGAAGGACATGCTACTGAAACCCTGTCCAGGTCAGAATAGCAATGACTTTCCTAACTGCAAGCTTAAATCAACACCTGAGAGAAGTTAACCTCCATACTTTCCTGGCCAAATCCAAAACCAGCTTTAAAAAGCATCATTTCAGCACTAGCCTTTTAGAAGGGAAAGGAGGGGAGGAGGAAATGGAAGACAGAACATTGTTTATATAGGGGTACGAACTGAGAGTATGCACTGGTAAGCAGAAACAGTAACAAGCCAAGGTTCTCATATTTTTGTCAAATGTAAATAAAAGCAAAGAGAGAAAGAAATAATTTGATGTTGTATTTTGTTAGTAGTCTGGCAATGGAGAGAGAATGGAAAATATTACATAGATCCATCAACTATGTATTATTTTAACGAAGAAAGATTTCTAACAGAATGAAGAGATGAGACAAATGTCTTCACAGAATTAGTCTGTCACCCAATAGCAGCACAGGATCTACTATAACTAGCTAGCATACTTGGTCTTTCAGTAGCTTGGATCAGCTTCTAACCTTCAATAATGGGAAAGTTAAGTCATTTCAGCGATTGTCATTTCAGATTTGATTCCACCCCTGGGAATCAAAATAGTGGTGTCTATACCAAGCCTCTTCTTTCAGGATGTTCTACAGCTGCACAGTTGTAATGCAATGTATTAAAATCTACAGTGAGTGAAGGTGATGTAGATCCAATCTGTTTTGCATTTTATGAGTTTAAATAATGTGAAGTATAGAAAAATCAATAAATTCTATACTTAGAAAATTACTATCATACCACAATGGGTATTCTGAAACAATCCTTCTGTAAGTAATTCTGAGCAGCAATACTTTGGTCTAAGCCATCAGGACTACAAAAAGTGTTCTATTTCTTAATGTTTTATATTAAACAATAATGCTAATTTATGAAAACAAACTGTAAAAATACAATATCATTGCAATTAAATTTTATGTGTTATTTGTCAAATGGCTTTAGTAGCTTGGAAGTAATTTTCTTATTTATTTGCTACCTAGACTGATCATCTGTAACTCTGTACTTTAAATTTACCTCCACCAGGTTAGAAATCTAAACAGTTTTGAAGCCTGGGTTAGGAGGAAGTTTTCATAGATATATATATAGAGATATATATATCTATGTTAATTTGGAGACCAGATGAAAGATGCTAGACACTCTGAAATTAGCTTTTTCTTCTAAGCCAAAGAAGAACAGGGACTGACATTCTATTCAAATGTGGACACTGGATATATATAATTAAGCTAGCATGGAATGGCTGTTAAAATCAGGGGTGAAAAGCAGAATTAGAATGGGTATTTTATCCAAGAGCATTGCCAGCAGACTTCTTTGTTTAAACAGTTACGTACACAGAATTGAAACAGAGTAGAGAGATGAACACACGGAGAGAACATTGTTCAGCAACAGAATAATTAATATTTCTCTGTTGTAGATTTAATTTTGCTGGACACAAAATTAACTATGTATTAACACATAAAGAAGCAATTTTAGTTCTATTCCTTTATTCCTCTAACCAGCCTCCTGAATCTGGAAGTTCTACTCCAGGTGACCTGGAAACGGTCGTATTTTATTACCATGTTGAACAAAGGGGTCACCTCCCAACATCCCAGCTGCTGAATAACTTCATTCTCCTTCCGCTCAACTCCCACAGGGTCTGGAGGTAGAGAATGTAGTTTAACTGGTGTCATCTGCCTCATCTTCACACAGATTTACCAGGGACTTTTTAACATCTAAATACTATTTTCCAATTCAATTTTTGGAAGCACTGAACCTGGGAAGGTCAGCCATATTCAAAGGTAGTTTGAACTATGAGAATGTAAGTCAGATGAAAAACAATCCTGACTTTTTTTTCCATTGTAGTGGCATATTCAGAATTCTGTGTTTTCAAATGCCAGGATTACAAGAATGAAAACAAACAACCCCCATGAAACATAATAACAAATCTGCAGTCTATATACTGTAGATATTACAAATTAAAATGCAGATATCAAATTCACATTGCATCTGAACAATCAGAACAAAAAAAATCAAATGCTAGCAAATAAGACTATACAAACAAGGCCATCTACACATTCTTATATTAATATGTGAACTGCAAAGGTGGAGATGCTAAAATCCTTCAGATAAGAAACAACCTATGCTATTATAAAAATAGAAAGAGCCATTGCTGTGAGATCACACGTAGAGGGGATATATATATATACACTGAACTGTTCCTATCTGTCTCAAGAGAAGCACAGAAGACTGAAAATGTCAACACTAACAAATGCCTACTAGTTACGAAGGACTACACTGTACTAAATATAGAATGAACTCTGGAATGGAAATAATGCTGGACAAGAAGTACAACATTACTATACATCTGAATGAAGTATAAGTCATGTCATTGTCTTACGACTCTAAGGGGAAGTGTTTAAGAAAAATGTGGCATACACGATTTTTACCCAAAGACCAAGGAGTGGTATGTGAGACAGACCAAGTCTTAGACTTTCTGACTGGAAGTGGAAAGAACCAAAATTCAAAAAGGTAACAAAAGGATACTCTGAAAAAAACCCAGAAAGTATCAATTCATTAAGCACGAGGTAGTTCTGAGCAATGCATTTCAAGTGAACTAGTGGCTGTGTGGTTTACAAACAAGGTGAGGTCTAATTGTTGGAGTGCTATAATTTCAAGAAAAAGTATTTAGTGCTTCATTTGAGTTTTCTTGTCTCAAGCAGCCTATAAATTTACACAAAATTCATTCTCAAGGACTTAAGAAGCTCACAGATACTAAGAAATGGATTTGGATTCACGAAAAAGTGTATCCATACAGGTATTTTGAGTAGTTATTTTCAGTTATTACTACTGATGCACTACTTGCATTCATTTTCCAAGCTGGGAAAAATAGCTTCATTAAATAAAATAACAATGACCTAAAGAAGAAATGTGAGAATTACTCGGTTGCAGGAACAGAAAAGGGGGACTTTAATTTTTGAAACAGCTGAGCATTCAGGGGGCGCAGTTTTCCCTTTTAAAGACTTGATACGGCCATCATCCCGCTCCCTCCCCCATCCCCCTAAGAAAAAAAAAAAAAGTGAAGCAATTCTGTTTTCCATTTCAAATAGATCTGAAGTCATTATGAACATGGACATCACCTTTTGATGTCAGAGTACAGACAGATCAAAACAAGTTTTATTAAAGGGGAAGAAACTTTGGCTGGTCTTACATGGTTACACACAAAGGCAATCAGAAAACAGCTTTCACTGACTGATAAATGTAGAGCAGGATCAAAACAGAACTAGCATCCAGCTCATTTTAAGCAAGCACTGATGACCCCAAATATGCTTTTAAAATACATATACAAAACCAAACATGTTTTATGTGTTAACCAAACATTATCTATACATAAATACTTCTGTATGCGTATAAATATACTGAGTATGTGTAAGTCAGAGCTGTACCTTCAAAAGCTATTACAACCACTAACCTAAGGAAGTTATGCAAGGTGAAACAGTAAAAGATATGTCAGTAAAACAAATCAGGGTCAAACTGGCAGTGGATAGCTTTGCCACAATTAGCATAAATTATATTCAAGATGAATTCTACCTTTGGGGTAAGAAGCACCTCAACTACTCCTTGAGGTGGGCTTACAAGACTGACAAACTGAATATGTAGTAACTCGGATGTGCTAAAACCAATCAATTAGTAAAGAAGAAAAATATTAACTAACTTCAGCTTACTTATCAGCAATTTTCTTTAGGGAAGCACAGAAAAAGATCACCTACTCACAGCAAGCATTTCAAAGATGCTGTGAACTTCTTAGAAACGTCATCATTAGTTCATGAGTCCGGGCAACTGCATACAGTAACTTTACAGCTGGAGTACGTGATCTTTTGTGTTCACTGTAATGCAACATGGGACCCACACAAGCTTTTCCTTGTCATAGGTAGCACTGTGACACTGTGCTTTCTCCTGGAATCAGACTCATGGCATGACTGACATGCAGAAACTGACTTCTCTATCAACGTTATTTTTACAGGCTGTTCACTTTCATCCACAAAAGCAGTTTTTCAAGCAGAATGCACCAAAACAGTGCAATAACTTGCAAGCCACAATAAACAATACAATCATTTAAAAAGCAATTTCCTAGGCAAATATATATCAAGGTACAGACACAGTGAAACAAAATACACACAAGCATACGGCTCAAAGGTGCTGGAATGCACCACAGACACTGCAGCAATTCAGTAGAACTGCATTATAAACCAACTGTATTTTATTTATAGAGAAGTGAACAGTACTGCCACAGGGGATCAGACCAGTGGTCTGCCTAGCTGTATGCATTACCACCTTCCCAAAGGGACGTAATACAGGCAAACTGGATCAACTATGCAACAAATTCATCCCCAAAGCCTCAATAATTACGTGTTTGCTTGAAGATCAGAAGAACAACAGAATAGATTATTTCCAATCTTCGTTTATATTAAAAAATTATGATTATATTCATATCTTTAGATAGCTAACCATTTCAATGTTTTTACATAGGCAACACATTAAAGGAAGGGGTTTTATAAGCTAAGTGGCTTTTTGTTTTCTATATTTGATCTTTTTGTTATTTTAGTGCTAATCAATCTTCAAGTAAAAACAAAAATGAGATATTACCTATAATTTTTCAAGACAATTACATTCACAAACTTTGATTTTTTTGTATGGTTCAACATCACCACATAGTTTCCATGTTGTCCCCCCTTCCTCCGAAATACAGGACTGAAGTTTAAAGTGTAGTCAAAATTACAGAAATCAGAAATTAATAACTAAAGTCTGAACAATATATAGCACAAAAATAAAGAGACAAATTGAGAGGTCACAAATGCCTTTCAGAAAAACCTATCTTCTCTGTTTCAAATGTACTTCCCCTGGCATTGATGCTGGGACAGAATGTCACAGGATTGGGGGTGTGTGTGTGGTGGTGGTGTCAAATTCATTTGCTCAGAATTAATTTAGAAGTCAAATTCTTCAAGAACAGTATGTTAAATTACATGATTTTTCAATGGCTGTCGGGTAAGACCTGAAACCAACAAGTACCAGGTATTGACAGGAGGGAGGGGATCAAGCATCTTCCCATCCTAACTCCTAATAGCAAGTTTCGTTCATCTCCTTTATTTTTTGTTCACCTCCTTTATTCAGTCATTAATCTTGCACAGTATGGTAAACACCACTATATGCTCACTAGCTCTCAAATGGGGTAAGCTGAGTCAGTAGTCTATGAAAAAAAGAAGTACTCATTACCATTCTTACACTGGCAATATATACTTGGAGGAGAAAGAGAATGATCCATTAATAACTCTTGCCAGCTGTCCTAAAGAAAAGGTTACAGAGGCAAAGATGGCCATACTTTGTGCTTCTAAGAATATTTTAATTAATTCAGCAGAACTAAATCAGCTGAAAAAAAGAAAACAAAAAGCCAAAAAAAGCCCCAACAAGCTAAAAACCCAGCAAGGAAATAAACCAACAAAAAACCAAACCCAAAACCAAAACCAAAAAACAAACAAACCCACAGCAGAAGAAAAAAAACAAAACAAAACAACAAAGCCAAACCCAATCCAAACCAAAACCAAATGACTATTACAACCAACGCATGTAGGTGGGACAAAGCTTAAACCAAAACCAACCAAGCAAAAGTATCTTGCAAGCTCATCATCTTCCTTCAACCTGAGGTCTTGCTCCTTTCAAAAGATTATGCACTTCTAATATGTATCTAAAGGTGGCAGCAACTGTCCATTTTTACAGGCCCAGAATTAAACTAAGAGCTGCAAATGCTGTATCTGAGGGTTCTATCCAGAAATGAGTCAAATTTGTCTTCAGTATCAGCCTAATGTTATGTCAAGAATTTGTTTTTCACATGGCTGACATAAAAGCAATAGCAATACAAACTTGGCCGATGAGTGACAATTAACATAACACAAAAATACTGCAAATTAGACTACTTCCAGTATCAGAAACTATGTTAGAAAGATACAAAAGCAGAAAACATTTCCTACCTCTGTCAAAAACCCCTCTATCCCCAAATGCCTGTCTTTCCTCTCCAAAATAACATCCAGACGTAAGCTATGGAGAGGTCTCTTCTAAACAGACAAACTTGAAATATTTAGTACAAGATACTAATGGAAGAAATCTTGTTAGTCTTCCTAAATTTGAATTTGTTATTTGTCCCCAGAATTAGCACCCACACCTTTAATCACAGAATGGTTAGGGCTGGAAAGGACCTTAAGAAGATCATCTGTCATTAATCAAGTTACAAAAGACAGTCTAGCCTGTATTATATTACCCTACTATATCCTTACACGATACTCAAATGAAAATAAAGCAAAAAATGATTTTGAGGAACATTACAGAGCTCTTGCCTGTAAGGGGAAGTGGGTGTGTGGGGAGGAGGTAGAAGGAGGAAGGCAATGAAGAGGTTCTGTAGTTCCACAGGGACACCCAATGTTTACTTATGGCTAAGCTCCTAAGCTCTTCCTGCAGAAACAGGAGCAGTATGAATTTCACTTTCTTCCCTTCTATCCTTTAGAAAGGAATAAGGCTCAATAAGATAAGCTTGTAAACAAACCCTTCAAGTTCTTTCATCTTCATTCCACTGGGAGGAAGTGCTCTTCGGTGTAATTTTTTTTGTTTTGTTTTTGAAAATATGCATTAGCTACAAGACACGCATGTATACAATGCACTTATCTGTATCATTATACACATAAGCATGTGGGTGCATGCATATATATATTCTAACACTTAAAAAGTATTTGTTGCGTATTAGAAGTTAAACTGACTAACCACCCCAAAAGAGTATTTCTGTTCACATCTCCCAGAAAGTTCTTAAGAATATAACTTAAAACTTAAATGCTACCTTGTAGGAGGGGATGAAGTGACATGCTTCATCTGAAATCTGACTGTCCTAAGGTTTAAGAATGATTTGAATATACTGCTTTGGCTAATTAGCAAAATACACCTACAAAACAATAAAAAAACCCCACCAAGCTGCAAATTCTGAACTGAATTTAATTAATTGGAAGCTATATAATCAGGCTCTTTGGGCTGCTTGACTACAGCTGGACCTTACTTCTTCCAGTCAGGATGAATTTGAGATCGACAATGTATTTCACTGTATTTTCCATAAAAACTCTGATACTGCAGGTCTCTGACTAAATGGGTTTTGATACACACTGGCCCATCCCTGGGCTTCAAATGACTACTAGCAAAACTGCAGGTATCTCCCCAGTGTCTGAGCCTGCCAACCACCAACTCACAGAACAGCTTCTGAAGTCAATGAACGGTGTTCCTTTTGGTCAATTAATTACCCCATTTGACTCAAATGGAGTAATAACATAAACCACTGACTGAACTAACTTCACAGCATTACGTATTACCAAGGAAACCTGCCTTTAACTGGGGACTATAAGAAATACGGAGAGGAACTTTCTACAAGGGCATGTGGTTATATGACAGGGGGGAATGGCTTTAAAACTGAAAGAGGGCAGATTAGATATTAGATGGTAGATTAGGTATTTGGAAGAAATTCTTTACTATGAGAGTGGTGGGGCACTGGAACAGGTTGCCCAGAGAAGCTGTGGCTGCCCCATCCCTGGCAGTGTTCAAGGCCAGGCTAGATGGCACTTTGAGCAACCTGGTCTAGTGGCAGCTGTCCTTGCCCATGGCAGGGAAGTTGGAACAGGGTGGTCTTTAAGGTCTCTTCCAACCCAAACCATTCTATTTCAAAGCTGCTATGACATTTATTTATTTTTAATCAATAACTGGAAGCAACATGGCTCCAACAGATACATTTAAAGTAATGCAAAAGCTTCTGAAGATGATGAAAAGATTAGTGAAATATATCCCCATGTATATTAGAACATTAGGAAAATTGCTAAACAAGAAAAACTTTTTTCCCACAACTCAAAAAAAAAAGTTTGAAAAGCTAATTTAATCTACTTTTTTCATAATTAATTATCTGTATTTTCAACAAATACCAGCATGGGTGTGAGAACAATGCTTTTGGAACTGAATAAAAATTTATCTGTATGCATGAACATACCAAAACCGCTTGTAATTATAGTATAAATACAGAACTTCCATAGAAAACTTAACGTTGCATTAAGAATACCAATCTGAATATTGAAAGGAACAGCAGATGTTAAAATACTTAAGATGCATTAGTCTGTTTGAAGACAATTTCCAATAAGAGGAGTGCACTGCCTTTTATAATTATTGATACTGGTTATTTACTAATCAGGACATTTTTTTTTTGTAGACTTTACATTACTTGAGGCTGACACACAAAGTCACTGGAATTTAGGGTTACCTATTATTTGGCTTCTGTCAAGTTTAAAAACTTATGCACAAGGCACCTGTAACCAAGTGCGAGGAAAAAGTCAGCAGCGTGAAGAACGGCAGAAGTACTGTATCTATGAAACTTTATTAGTCCCTGGCCTAATACCACAGCTGTAGTCTTTATCGTGTGCGTACACACACGGACTGCATCTGTGCACTATCAGAATGACAGGCAAGGAATATGGAAACAGTCACCATGTGGTATCAGGCAGTGACTGAATAAGCCCAGCTACAAAGTTATAAAAGAGAGAACAT
>JANEMJ010013040.1:561-25166 GCA_024361745.1 Cacatua alba
AAACCAATCAAGTCTAAAAGTTAGAATACTTTTGCAGACCACAGGACTTTGCCCTCCATTTGTGTCCACAATGATTCTGTTAACTTGCTTCATGATTTCTTTTTCCCCTTCTGGTAACATTTATTTCTTTTCGTGTTAGAGAAGGATGATGTGTGCATCTTCCAAGAGGTCACAGTACTGAATCCTGGACAGTCAGTGATTCAGTTCTTGGATGGAGACCTTTGTTACACTGTACAGTGTTTACGAGAAAAAGATCAGAACACAGGATACAATGCCATGCATTTTACGATGGTGAACTGTTCCCAGCAATGTGAAGCTGTGAGTATTCTTAAAATACGGGAATGATGCAATTTGTGAGCTCAACTACACCATGAGGATAAAAGTCGTAAGTGAAGACTTTGCTAGTCCTGTTTGCTACGTAAGAATTTGAGAACTTAACAGTGATGTGTATCTTGAGTCCCCAGGATTGTTTTGAAAGGTAATTTCTAGCAGCATATGTGTTTACAAAACACTTCTTTTTCCCTTTTTTGTTGTTTTCCTTTCTTTTCAGCATCAAAGATACATTCCTTCCTCCAGTCACCATACTTGTTGTGGTACCTGTCAAGACGTGTCCTGCTCTTTTCATACTGAGAATGGAACACTAATCATATATGAGGTAAGTGCCTCTGGACAGAGATAGGAAGTAACTATAATGATATAACAAACAAGAGTCTGACAATCACTTCTTAGTTAACTCATGCTGTGAGTCTTGCTTCATACCTCCTTACTGCTGGTTAGACACTCAGGGACTATTTATGGAATACGATGGGAAAAAAGTGTGTTTATTTAAAGACCTGCCATTTCACACCAGGTGAATACCTTGTTTCATTTTATTTGGTGTAAGATTTTCTACAAAGATATACAAATATCATCATTTACTTCAGGCTGGATATGTTTTAAGTGCAGGGTAGGGTTGAAGTAACTCTAGGTCATACATGGTGATCTAGATGCATTATAGTTCAATATTGAGCACTAATGAGACATCTCACACCAGACCAACAGACCTGTCCAGCCAGCACAAGGGTAAGTACCCTATCTTAAGATCAGACCTCTGCTCCCTTCCCTCACTCAGATACCGTCTGTAGCTTCTAAGTCTGCATCAGGATTCCTATGTCCCCCTCTTCCCAGGGCCACTCTTCTCCTCAGTTTTCTACACAAAGGAAGAGTGCAAACTGAAGCATTCGGGTTTAGGATCCTCATGGTTTGCTCCAGCATTCATACAAGGAAATTTAGATGTGGTCATGACTTGGTTCGTGCTTCCCATTGCTTTTAGAGCAAAATAAACTATCAGGCTTTTTTTTCTGGCACAGAGTCCTTTTGATCTGCACTAGTACACCAATGCTGAGCTGTATGCTAGAGAATAGAACCGTGGTGCCAGGGAGGAGTAGTCACTGGTAGTTAGAGGATGGTCTCTGCCACCTGTGGGTGGTCTGCAACAAGCTTTCCACTCCAGTAGGTACTACAGCATGAGGGGACAACTTTCACAGACATTTGGGGTTGGAGATAAAGCCAAAATGTTTTGTATTTCCTGACAATGGTCTTGATGTATATACTCAGGAAGGCAGCACCTGGACCTCCAACTGCACTAACTACAAATGTGCAAAGACTGCTGCAGGGGCTGTTATACTGGGATCAAGTGTTGTCTGCCCCCCTTTTAATGACACTGAGTGTACAAAGGTTTGTACTTTGGGTGAGGTAAGTGACAATAACTGACCTGGAGTCAGTTATTATTGACTGGACCTTGACAATGCATGTATACTTCATACACTTTCTTTAAATTAAAAAAGTGGTAAGTAAAAACATGTAAGAGAACAATTTACAGTCTTGTTTTGACTGACAAAATACCTGTGAGGAGTACAACAGTTTGTTTGGGTCCTAATGATGACTGCTTTTAAAATACTGTGGAATTGGAATCATACTTGATATATCACTGTATAAAGTGCTAATCACTATGACTTACTTTAGTTTGGAATAGCACTTTGCCCAGTTTGTAGTACATACACACTAAATAAATTGGATCAAGCAATTCAGAAATGCTGGATATAGAACAGGGCTATATTAAAAATTCCTGCAGTTATGCAAAGATTAGGAAGATGACAGAGTATATATAAACTTTATTATCTCTTTAACTAAATTTTGTATAACATAAAAAAAAATCTAGCGTACATGAATGGGTATCTACCTACATCATATATCTGAAAATGTAAATTGGGCACAACCATAAAAACTGCTTTGAAGAATGCGAATGCTTTATGTACATTACATATTTTTTACAATTTAATTTCTAATTAAATACTTCTCTAGCTTCACATTTCTTATAATTCTTGCACTTGCAGTGCACCATATATTTAATGTAAGCTACAGATAATAATAAAAGAAATATACATGTAGAAATATACAACAGAGGGGTAAGTAGCATTGCTGCCTTGACTACAGATTATAAATTTAGCACAGTCCTACTTATCCACTGCATTTGTTTAAGAGTCCTGATTTCTTACAATCCTGAAGAAGGCATTCTATCTAAAATTAATGTCTGTTCTACTTTGACTTTATGCTCCAGTTTCTTCCTTGGAACCCTTTCGTCACCATCTATTAGGATCTTTCCTTAGTAATGACCATTAAGATTAAAGAATGGAGCCCTAAAATCAATTTTCTGAATCATTCTGACCTGTTTTTCAGAGATGCTGAGTATAGATTTGAACCAGTAGATGAGGAGAAAACTCTTTTGTCGGGCAGCTTAGGGCAATTTAAGAATATAGATTTAAGAGGCTGAGTTTAAGTGCTCATTTAAGAAGTCCTTGAACAACTTATTCAATATTTTTCCTGTAACGAAATAAAAAACACATTCTAGCATGAAATGACTGAAGCTTAACAATGTCTTTAGTCTGTTGTTACCATAAGAGTGCTATTTATGTTCAGTTGTCTGTTTGATACGCGGTTCTGGGCTATGCACTAAAATTGTGGGTGCCTGTTTCTTGCTTGTTCCCATTCTGTCAGATCCTGACAGTGCCTCTTTCTCTCTCCCTCTCATGCTCCCTTTTAATTTCAGAAGGACATTTTCTTCACTTTCATACATTTTAACTTTTAGCTAACAGGCAGCTTTAGCAAAAAACAGTAACAAAGACTATAACTGAGAAAAAGAATTGAGTACATCAATGGTTCTGAAATTCTGCAGTTAATGTTCTCTTTCAAAAGTGTGTATATATACATATATATATTTAATACTGTAAAAAGCTACTTATTAGGTATTAATTTTTTCCTTAGCATAACATCACTGGAAATCCTTTTACATCATCAGCAAAGTTGCACACCTGAGTTTTTTGAACTGTTCTAATAAATTTCGGCGTGAGGAAATAGATAGTAGTGGATGATATAAAAAGATGCTTATAGAAACTCAGTGACTTAGTCAAAGACACTAGATCAGATCAGATGTGCAGAATGAGTTCATTTGCAGTGTCAAAGGCTGTAAAGAATTTGTGAACCCAACCTCCAGCTCATACACCTCTGTGTAATTCTCTTGATTTCAGTGATGCTACTTTTTATTAGTTGGACATCTTTAAAACATGGAATGTATTGAGATAAAATTCACCTTTGCACTGGGCACAGTGTTTTTTGCTATATTCTCTTTTTATTTTCCTAGAATGGAGGAATTGTGCAGATGTATAATGATGGCTGCTGCAAGACCTGTAAGTGAGAAAGGCTGCAATATGTGCTTAGTTTGGCTTTGGTTTTGGAGGGTTTGTTTTTTAACCTCACTTGTTGGGACATAAAGAAGGAAAGAGCATGCAGTCTCCCCACAAATCACATAAAATTGTTATAGTTACCTAACTACTCCTATTAAAAGGTTTTGCTTCACTTGGCTGCTGACATGGTGATCTTTAACTTTATTGTTCTGGAGTATAACCTAATCTCTCCAAATATAACCTGCGGAAGATCAAAAGTTATCTCAATTAAAATAATTAAAAGATTTTCATTTTCTCTGCAGTTTTGACAAGAAAAGTTTTTATTATCAAGGTATTTAATTATGTGTACATAAAAATAAAACACTTGTGTAAAACTAATTGTGTAGAGCAAAAATCTGTGAAATGCCACAGAAAACCCTCCCCCTCATTTTTGGACTTTCTTGTGCTCAACATTGGAGTTAAAATATAAAAGGAAATCAGTCTTCAGCATTTTTTTAGACAAACCTTTACTTAATAATATTGCATAGGAAGTCACAGACATAACCATATACTGCACACTTATTAAATATAATTCAGAAGTGCAATGAGTTGTGAATAATTTGTGATATAGGAGGAAATATTAATATTTACCATATACACAATAATCAAGTTTCCAAGTTATGCAAAGCTTTGAAAGTGAACTGCAATTGTTGTTCTGTTGTATCCAAAACCTAGAAAATAAAAGCTATTTTAATACAACAGAATATGTTTTTGTTTGACTGAGAATCGGTACAGAAGAGTAACACACCAGAATTGTACTAAAATCTTACTAATCATTATTGTTTCTTTAATGAGATAAGTTACATTTAAAAATACTTAAATATCCCCCTCCCAAATTAGGTTGGATTTAAAGTGTAAAGAATTAATGGCTACTGATTTTCTGTTGACCAGGAAGATTTATAATTTTGGATGTGTTCTGTGCCCTCAGGAAAGGAATTGTTATACTTCAGAAATACTTGCTGAGGTGGCTGCTAAAACCCAGATAAAATTCATACAATTATATGCTATCTTAATTTTATTTTCTTTTATTTTTAACTAAAAGCATGTGCCCTGTGGTGAAGCAGTTAAAAAGAGTACTTACAAATAGAGCTTGGGGTTTCAATGGGAACAAATAATCTTTCTGAAAGAGCTTGATTCAATGCATGCAAAGTGAGTGCATATATTTAATTCTTACCTTGCCATAGAGAGACTCATCGCAAAAGTTTGATTTACAAGGAAGCATCATTCCGGTTTTGTGTTAACCAGGAGGGAAATAAGTTTAGGCCATCTTTAGCAAGACTTGAAGCAGCTGCAGAGTTTCTAAATTTGGTAGACTAACAGGAAAGCTCATTGTCTTTTACTGAAAGAAAAATTTCGGTTGGCAGTGTAAGAATTAATGAAATGTCATTTAAATAAAAATGTTTTTGTTTCACAAGAAACTTAATATTCCTAATGATTCTGCCAGGTTCTGGATTGGGTCTATTACCCTTTGCCATTAGTCCAGTAGCGTCTACTCATAGTATTAATTGTGAACCAGGTATTATTTTTAATAACATTACTTTCTTTTTTTTTTAATAATAGTGTAAGCACTGCTTGATATACGTGTATAGCTGTCATCCCATTAAATGTCACCATGCAGTTAACGGTACTGTGCCTGATACTGAGAGATGCTGATTCCCTGTTGGCCTCCGAAATCAGTGGTGTTCTAAAGCCGGGTCAGGGTTCACTGCTCAGCACCTGTCAGAATCAGGTTCATCCATTTATGGTACATGCTGCTGATGGTTCTTATTCTTGTTAATTTCTGAAATTGGTTTTAATACTGTACAGGGAGGTTGTAATTAGAAATGATACTTTTAAAATTATTATCATCCTGAATACTGTTGCCAAGAGATTCTAAATTTGATCACAGGTCACTAATTTAATGATTGAACAGTTTTTGCCTTGAAGTAGAGCAAGACTGCCCAACTTATCTGTGCAGATATGGATTCATGCTGTATTTCTTTTGTCACAAATATCATGTTCTTACAAAGTTATAAAAATGTGGGGGAGGGAGGGGGAGAAATAGACAATTACAGTCATACATTAATAAATAATCTTTACACTAGGAATTATGGAATATTACAGAACTGTTGCGTTATGATCATAATTTTTTGCTTTTAAAGACAGATAAGTCACAGAAACTCCTTAATCAAACAAGGAGTAAAAAAAGCACACCTGCTACGGAATGCAGATTTTTTTGACAGTTGAAACTGGGAGAGAGAAAAGCATAACAGCAGAGTTTTCATTAGACATCAGCACCTTATATGCTGAAACGTCACGTATCCCTATATGACTTGTAGAAGTACAAAGACTGCATTGTCTGCACATATTAATGCTGGCAAGCACTTTCTGATGGAAATATCACAGGACTTCTTTTTCTTATGTGTTACTGAGGAAGGAAAACCAAGATACTGTGAACTAACAGCTTCGATAGTACAGTGATGTACTAGTTCAGTAACAGAATCTTGTTTGATCCTGCAATGTGCACATTAAAATCTAGCTGTGCTCTGCAGCCACCCTAATTTTTAAATACCCACTGGAGCTGTGGGTGCAGGATATCCTGGTCACTCAGAGCTCATTTATCTTGTAAAAGAGCTCACAATCTTCTGGAGAACAGAAATATTGATCTTTTCTGTGTACACCCAGCCATGAAGGCATGTGCTGCAGGTGGAGAAACTCTGCTGGATGGTGCTTATTATTTGAGATGTTGGATGTCCAGAATAGCTGTGTAGCAAAACTAATAGGTAATTTTGATGGGAAGTGAAATAGGAGATTTAAGTAACTGCTGTTACACAGAAGTAACAGTCTGGTATGGAGTGCAGCATGAAAGATTGTATGTTTAATTGTGTCAGTCTTATTTTACAACTTTTATTGTGTTAAAAATGGCTTTGCAATGTACAGATTTATTTTTCAAGTAAAAGGAAAAACCTCCTATCAGTATCTGCCAGAATGTACTTTAAAGTTTCCCTAATCCTAGGTCCATATGCTGACTCAGTGCTACATGCTTCAGTTCTGGTGGTAAAAACTGCACCATATTTAGCAAATATATGCATCTCTCTCCTTCAAAGCTTCCTTCTTCATCTTTCTCAAAAATATATGGCATGATAGGATTATATTTAAATTTTAAACATTCAAAATAGCATCACGGTTGTAATCACATTTACAGCTTTACCTTCTCAAATGTTAAGTTCTGAAAATTTTCTTAAATGCAGAATTAAAATCTTGTTTACATTCAATACTCTTATTAAAAAGGAATTAATTTTAATACTATTCAAAATTATTTGTGACATCTTTTTTCCAACTGCTTATATTTGTCCTGCCATATGTGTAATTTAAAATCATATTAATATTCTAATATTCATAAAATCTGTTTAGCTTAATAGGCCAATTGATGCTTCATATGTGCAGCTATAAGATTGATAATTCTGCACAGGAAGTATTCATTATATATTATTTTTTTGCCTAAAAATGATTGAATTATGGAAGTCCTCGTTTCAGTGTTTACATTAATGAAAACAAAGTATATTTATTGAATATAGCTTCATTTTTTAATAGCTTCACTTTTCTAGTAGCAAATGCAGTACAAAAAGTGTATTGATTCAGTATGCATTTTATGTATTTTATCAGGCAAAAAGGAAGAAAGGATTTGCCAGAAAATAGCAATCAGGACAACCATAAGAAAAAATGACTGTATAAGTCAAAGCCCGGTAAGCATAGAAGACCCGTGTTCAATGCTGGGCCTACAGCATACCAAATCAAGTATTAAGTGGGTTGTATCTCTCAACAAGCAACAAAAAAATGCGGCTATCTTCTCAAAAGCAGACCTTTGACCCTAGGAATGTTATCCTACTCGTAAATGGAATAAAATTAGCTGTTCCTATGGCTGAAGGACTGAGCCCTCCTACCTGGAAAATCATCTGGCTTCAAATGAAAAGTACACAGCATAATTATAACTCACATAGGCATTGAACTCTTCACCATGAAATAACATCCCACTCTAAAAGAGGAGTAGAAATGCTTTCACTTAGGATGTGATTTCTCTTTGAATTCCTGCTGCATTCCTCTTTGAAGACCTTTACTCTCTGGGCGTCTTCTCCTCCACATAGCATGTGTCTCCATATCATAAATTCATGACGGCATTTATTTATGTGTCTGCTTAAGACAACTTTTTTCTCAGCTTGGGTGTAGCCCCATCTACAAAGCATCTCCAGGCAGCAAATGTGCTTCTCATGTAGCACTTACAGGAGAAGCAATCAGCACAGTATCTCTATACTTCCAAAAGGTCCCTGGTAAGACTCTGTTGAAGAACCTATACAGTCATAAAAGGCAAACTATCATTAGAGATTGAAAGCTGAGCAGGTTAATTTCCATCTTGACAGGAGGTCAACAGTGACCTGCCCAAAATTTAATAGTAGAAGTAAGAGTGTGTGGTGTATTTATTTAGTTTTAGAAAAAGGACTGGTAACGAGAATTTAACGGTTCAGGAGTGAACATGAAGTTATTAAATTGTAAACTAGAGATTTGATTTTGGTATCCACAGCACAACGCTTGGGTCAAGGTTAAGATAGAATACATGGTTAAACAACAACAAAGTTTAATTTAAAAGAAAAATATATTAAAAATTTGTCTACACTTAGAATGAATGAATTTTAGAAGATAATTTTTAAATTAAAAATGGGATTTTATCACAAAGAAGTTTGAAATGCAAT
Organism: Cacatua alba; assembly: GCA_024361745.1. Classification (NCBI taxonomy): domain Eukaryota; kingdom Metazoa; phylum Chordata; class Aves; order Psittaciformes; family Cacatuidae; genus Cacatua; species Cacatua alba. The sequence continues at coordinate 9,050 of JANEMJ010013040.1, forward strand.
ATCCTTGTAACAAAATTTGAGATGTCTAATTTCAGTTCTTATTATACTCATAGATAAATGTGGCTTCTTGTGATGGAAAATGCCCGTCTGCAACAATTTTCAATGTCAATATTGATACCCATTTAAGATTCTGTAAATGCTGTCGAGAAAATGGAACACGTAATCTGACTGTGCCACTGCGCTGCTCAGGAAACGGCACTGAAATTATGTACGTCATTCAAGAGCCTATAGAATGCTCATGCCAATGGAACTGAACATTACTGTGGATATGATTTCATTTGTAGAATTAAAAGGAGTTTCCTTTCACCAAACTTTTTTTTGACGTTGGATGGCTATAGTACAACTGCAGGGATAAAAAAAAGATGTCCTCAATTATGCTTTATCATGTAATTTTTCACAGATTTAGTAAAGATGATGTTCTTCGTTCTTCACATTTTCTTAAGTACTGGCTTGTATAGAAAGAAAAATATAAATACTTTTGAAAAAGGTATAATTTAGCCATCATTTATTTCTACTCATTGGGCTTTCTGATGAGCTGTTGAAAGCTGGTTAATGCCTGTTTCCAGTTGGATTATGGCTATCTATCAAAGTTCAGAATTTCTCAGTGGTTCTTTTCCTTTTACTCAGAAACATCCTGTTGAGAACCATCATCGGTCTCATGTTTAAATGGGAGTTTGATAATGACTGAATAAAATAGTAGGTTCAACTGAAACATTTTTTACCTTGCTGAAAAGTCTATCTTTTGTCCATTAAACTGTTGTCATTAAGGGGACTATGCTTACACTGTAAGTGATTGAGAAACAACATGACTATGGTCTGTAAGTACCTGTAGTAAATCTCCAGAGCATATAGTAGAATCATAATAATGTCTTTAAACCTGAGACATTCATTTAATTTTTATATATATTATAAATATGAAGCATGACTAGGCAAAGGCTGAAGAGTTCAAGCTTTTGTGCCATTATGAAAAATATCTGAAAGCTGTTTCTGATATGAAGGATTCTATTTTATATCCATTTATCAGCTTTCACAAATAAGAAATTGGCTCTATACTAGCTGTAGAATAAGATTCTATGTATATATATTTATTTAAAAACCAGGATACTGCACATTTTAACTATTCATAATGGGTTTCTTCCTTTGTTTTAATAGAATCATAGAATGGTGTGGGTTGGAAGATCATCTAGTTCCAACCCCTGTGCCATGGTCAGGGAGACTTTCCACTAGACCAGGTTGCTCAAAGCCCCATCCAACCTGGCCTTTCCAGTTTGAACATTTATGTTGAATACTTTTTTATAAAATACATAAGAATTTTTTTGTTTGGGGTTTTTTGTTTGTTTGGGTTTTTGGTTTTTTGTTTGTTTGTTATTTGTTTGTTTTTAATACTGAGATTGGACTCAACTCAATTTAGGATTTATCATTTTTGAGTCCAAACAAAAAAATATCCAGGTGAAAGTTATGTTTTGAAGGGCTTTCGTGAGCTATTCATGTTCAATCAGATGGTGAATGTCCATGATTGAGCATCTTAAGCTGAACATAGTTTCTCTTTTAGTAAACATATTACATAGCCTTATCTTAAAAACTAAGGAAACAGTTTTAGGCTTGGTTTTAAAACATTACTTTGCTTTATAAACTTGCTGAATGAAACTGATTTAAATGCTAACAGTATTTTCTTCATCATGCAAATAGTTTCAGGATTAAAATTCTTGTTTAAAAGTCTGAAAACTTTTTGACAAATAGTTTTTATTTCAAGCTGTCATCATTCAATTACAAAAAGTTTGGGTTATCACATTGGTTTATACAAAGAAAAATAATAAAAATAAAAAATTCCAAGGCTATTTTACTACTTTGTGTGACAAATCTTTAAACGTTTGCTGTATTTGGTTTGATGGCTTATAAAGAAAAATAGCATGTACAGTGATATAATCCATTTTAACTAACAATACTGTCGTCTCCTCATCCATCTGCTTAGAAATAGTGACTTGGTTTAAAAATTAAAGAACAATCCATTGTGTTATCAGTAAAATATTTAACCATTATAAAGAAACAGTAATCACCTAGCGATCCAAATAAAGTGCTGTTCTGAGAAAGCATTTGCTTCATTTGCATGTTTTTATTATTTGTAACAGCAGATATTTCAAGTTGTGCTACAGACTATGGCCTAGAACCAAAATATTCTCTGATATCACTGTTGGAATTTGTGTACAGCAACTTTTCATGCAGCCAGGAATGGAAATTAAATCATAGTCATAGCTGTAAAGTTTGTGTACTCATGCAGAAAATTAAAAGGATCTTTTGATTTATGAACAGAGAGGTAGGCATCGTATACTTACATCAAGAAAGTTTGGCCCAAAACTTCTTAATGAATTTAGCATTTGATAAATTACTTAAGGAGGCTGCTGCAGAATGGAACTTTTCCATATAATGACCAAACACTTGATGTGCCTTGATTGAACAGCTGTGCTTTTTATAAGCAATACGCTTTTCTAAGATTTAGAACTGTATTTGTAATTAAAGAGAAATTAATAAACATTATTTTGCAGAATAAAAGATGTTGATGCAATTACTTTACCTGTGCCACTGAAGATGAAAATCTTAGATGAACCTGTAAATTATAAAGGCAATTATGCTTAAAATTAACTCCAAGATAACCTGTAATAGTATTTATTTTATTAATTAATTAATTAATTAGTAATGAATAAATTGTATTAAAATACTTGTTTCCCATTTACCCAATTTCTATTTTTAAGTGCAACAATCAGCAGGATATAATTGTGTCAGCATCATCCCTGAAATCTACAGCAAAATCTCACATTTTCAGTGGAGCTGGATATGGTCTAAGATTGCCTTTCATTTTACAATCAAACTTCAAACTCAGGCTGCTTTGGCCTGGTCAGAAAGCAAACATCTATTACACCTTGGGAACTACTTTCTGGACAGCCATCCCATACCCATCACCTCCACAAAGGTGACACTTGCATGACGTGGTATGTTTTATAGAATGTGAACTAGCCCTTGGGGACTTTCCAACAGAGAGAAGGTTTGAATCCAACTGCAATGTGCCAGGACTGTTCTGCTCCAAATGTTTTCTCCGTTTGTAACTTAAATGTAGATGCACTTTGTGGTTCTGCTTCGGTTTCTTCATCTCTTTTCAATGCTGCATTCCTGCCTCAGCCTCCAGCCTCGAATTGTGTGTAACCCTGTTTGGACAGGCACCCTGCGAGCTGCTTTGGAAAGCTGATCCAACTCAAACTAACCTAGTTAAATACCAATATTAATTAATTTGCTCATTATTGACTGGAAGAGATTTAATATCCACAGAGTTCCCTCCCTTCTACCCCCACTCACGTAAGTTTTACTCCTCTAAAACAAAAAGGCTGGGAATGTATGCCTCTCTCAAACTCCCACACTGCCACTTGAAAAGGCAAGGAACTGGGGAGAAGATGTGTGCACAGTCACATGCTTCACTTACGCTCCAGTCTGCCGAGCCCTACCAGTTCCCCCATCCATAGCTGGTTCCAGCTGTCCTTCATTCCTACATTTCCACTGCTTGGTTCTCCTACCTGTGCTTGCAAAAAGAATTCCTCAGTATAAAGGCTTACCAATAAAACGATGCAGATTTTTTAGGGAATAATGTAAATATATCTCTATACTTAAGCTGTAACTGAATAAGCCTCTGTAACACAGTAAGGCTTTCACCATATTACTTATAATATTTGACTTCCATAATTCCATTGCCTTATTACCAGGCCATTTGTTAAGACCAGTTCTTGTTCCAGTATGCAAGTACAATTTGAGGCACGTTTTTAAATACTGGGTTTAAGTCTCTTACTGTGTGTTTTCATTAATAAAATCCAAGGCCTAGAGTATAGCTACACAGATAGCTAACAGTCTCATTTTTAGCTAGCTGAATCTGTATACTAAATATCAATCTAGAACTTAATAAGTTTGCATCATTTATAGTATAGTTCTTTCCATCTCTTTATCTCTTTTTCTTCCATTTCTCCTTTTATAAGGATTTAAAGGACAAATCCAACGTCTAAATATTACCGAAGTTCTCTTTTGTGTACAAACTTACTGCCAAATAAATATGTGAGCACCCACCACGAATATTGTGGCAGTGGGAAACATTGACTTGAACTAATTTTTTTTCAAGCTCTGTCTCACAAAATCCTTTCCCAGAGGTTACCTTGAGGTTGTACTGCTGGTGTAATCATGTACGGGTGCATGTCCTACAGAAAAATCCCACAGCCATGTGTTCTATTACAGGGGACAAAACATAAATGAGTTGTCACACGTAACCGTAGCAATATAGCAATTGTGGAGGAGCAGCAGAAGGCCAAAAACATTAGCAGAATTTTTTTACAGTTACAGTGGGATATTGGTACTGCATTTCCCAGATTAGGTTGGATTTCACACTCCCAACCATTCTGGGAATATATTTTCACAAAACATCCACGAAGTGAACGTAAAAAGTCTTTCAAGGGACAGACTTTAGCACTTAACATTAATGCAAAAGCAGAAAGGCTTTCATCGAGGAAAGGTGATGGTCGATAGGGTCTGTATGTAACACTGTACCAAATTTTCTCTAAGCTTTCTTTAAATGCCAAATGGAATGTGCAAGCTGCCTACAGGACAAAGAAACTCAAAAAATTATTTGCCATTGTCATTAACAAGTCACCACAGTTTAGGGTGGAAGGGCATATTCTGAGCTGATGATGAACTCCAGCAACTGCAAATAAGATCCATTGACTAGTCCTTGGCAGCCACATACTGACCATTCTCAAATCGCCTTTTTTGCCTATTTTGACACATAATTCTACAGACCTATTAGGTGGTCATACGCCTATCCAAATCAGTGGTGAAAGAGTCTCTAAGATCAGAGATTTGAGACTCTCACTCAAAGAAGATAGTGTAAAAATCCCCATATATGTAGTTTCTACTTTCACATGAAGCTTTTGTATGAAGAACGTGGCAATGTGAAGAGCTTCTGCTGTACTGATGCTGCATTCTGGAGAAAATCAACAGTGAACAATGTTAAAAATCACGAGAACTGCTGAGTAAAAGGAAGGAGTTACGTTTTGGGGAGTGTTCTTTTGATTAAGGTGGAATGTGCCATGCACACTTAATTTAACGAGATCAAAAGAGAGACGGCTCCCGCAGTTGTCTTGAAAACCGCCCCATTAATAAAGCCTCCCTTTGTCCTCGGTGATCGCAAAGTGCTCTGGAAATAAACAGTATATCTGCCCTTTAAAACAGCTGAATAGGCACAGCTTACTCTCGGCCTTGATAGCTACAGTAGCTGCTGCTGGGCTCTTAGCTCCGCAGCGCGGCCGCAGCGCGGCCTCACCGCGGACAGCGGGAGGGCTCCACTGCGGTGTCGCCGCCGCTTCCCCTCATGCAGGCCCGCCCCGCTGCCGGCGGACATTCCGCTTCGAGGCCGGGAACCCCGGGGAGCGGAGTTGCGCCTCAGGGAGCGGGACATAAGAGGAACTGTCGGGGTTCGAACCCCCGCGGCAGCTCCCCTGGTCATGAGGGAACCCGAGGCCCGGCAGCTGGGGCCCCGCCACAAGGTGCTGCCCGCTGCCTGCGGAACCCGCTGCGCCCCCTTCCCGCCTCCACCCTCCCTCCGGACACAGAAAGCGAGTAGGGGGAGAGAAAAGCGGTCGGAGCGGAGGCGTGCCCAGCTGCAGTTCGGTGTCTGCCCGCTCCGGGACAAGGGAGCGGCCTCTCCCCTTACGGGAGGGCCCGCAAGGTGGCTCACCGGAGGTGGTAGCCACCTCCGACCCGCTCCTGCTTGCTGGGCTCTGGGTTTCCCCAGCGCCGCCCGCCTCGAGGGCCGTCGTCCTACGGGGTAGATGTGTGTGAACCGTCGGGAGCAAGCGGCGGCGGCGGTTTCTCATTCGTGGTTAATGCCCAGGTCTTCTTGGTGCTGTAAGGATTTCTACCGGGAATTATGTGCTCTAGTTACCTACTAGAAATGTAGTAAGTCCTCTAGTAAGTAGCTATTGTGTGTGTTAGGAAGATTTAGTGAGAGGAGATTTATAGGCTCTGCTTTTACATTGAGGACGTAGGATTTTGTCTTTTCTGTAAGCAGTTTTAGACTTGCTCTTGCAGTTCCTGGTGTGCGCCTGGTTTTGATGAGCAAATACAACAGAAATTAACATAAGCTTACTCTGTTTATTCCTCATGGACACCCTAGCAAGACCTATCAGTGGGTTCTGCAGTTGTGCACGGTACTTGCACTTGAAAGATGTTACCAGGCATATTTTGAACACTGACAAAGGGGCATCTCACTGGAGATGAGTACTGTAGAAAAAAACTGGAGCCTCTCAAGGAGAGTGCAAGGGTTTACACTAATTTCAATGAATTTCGACCCAGTAATGACTAGTAAAACTTAAAAATCCCTGGCTTTTTCTTTTACACCAAAAGGTTTTTAACTGACTGATGAACAACAGGCACAGCCACAGCTCAGTAAAGTTAAAGGATGCCTTCTGCTGATCTAGGGAAACTTTATATGGGGCCTGGGAAGAGGCAGGGCCAGAGCAAAGGCGCAAACCTCGAGTGCACCACTGGCTGCTGCTGTGTCTGTGTGAATTATAAATACATGTTAGTTTTTCTCTTCTTATGTCTTAGATCTTCTGGCATGATTTTGTTTTGAAGTTGTGATTCAAACACATAGGTATCACTGGCACTGCAGTGTTTCTTTATGGATCAAGCAATTATTCTCCTGCTTTTATTGAAATACTTCTTCAAGGTAAGAAAAATACTCCTTTTTCTGAGGGTGGATAGATATTCTAATTGAATATTAAAAATTTGATGGTTTGTGATTTGTACTGCTGCTTTGTCATTCTAGCAGTCACAGGGAGCTCTCAGTTATTGCTGCGCATTCTCTGTCTTATTTAAATTGTTAGAAGCTCTTTTTAGATCCTAAATCTGCTTTATTGCTTGCTGCTTCTGGTTGAATGTTGTTCCCTGGAAGATGTAAGAAATCCCAGCATCTTTAAGTCCTAAACTAGCTTGTATCGCTGTATCACTTTTTGGACACTGCAGACATGCATGGTGATGGTGGCAATTCAGGGTCATTCTGGGACCCGGGAGTGTGCTCTGGCTATACCTTTAGGAAGTGTACTTCTCATCCAAAACTGCCATTTGTGTGTTAGCCCTTTATTGAAAGAACCACATAACATAGGAGCCACATGTATCTTTCTGCTTATTTTTTCCGTATCTATCTATATTTAGTTTTTGTATGTGTAAACTTTATTTTAAAGGTGGCTTAATGTGCTTTGCAGCAAAGGTGACTTAAAAGCTCTGTCATTTACTTGTACAAATACCACTCCCTTTGTTTAGAGAAGAGAGCCATGGATTTTAGAGTGATGAAACGCTGCTGTGATACCCAGCCTCCTGGTATATTCCTCAAGAATATCCAGATAGTGTCTGATTGCGCTGGCCAATTTTGAGCTTGAGAACAAGTGCGTTTTGTGGAAGCCACCATGCAGTAGTCTGTGATCTGCCTTAGGAGGGTTTCCTGACAGTTACAGAGTAGTAGAGAGTGCCTGGCTCTTCAGGATGGTGGAATGGGGTGAAGTAAAAACTTAAGTGAGTTCCGTATCGTTCCTCCAGCAGTGGCAAAAAGCAGATCCTTGGGGAGGACTGTAAGAATAGCATAAGATGCGAATTACCTGTACTGTGTTAGTTTCTCACCATTTCCAGCATAAGGACTTCTTGAGATGGATGTAGTAGCAGTGCATTTTGTGAGCTTATGTGATTCTCTTCTATGAACTGGTCTGGCCTTTTCTGAAGCCCAGTGAAACTTCTAATGGGCTCATTTTAAGCTTTGTCAGATAAACTACTTATTTTGTGAAAAACTGACTCTTTTTGTTTGCTTTGAATTTGGAGCATACCGGCTATGTTTCATTCTTCTCAGTTCTTGAAGAGAAAATGAAAAAATCAATCTCTACTCACTTCTGGCTACTAAAGATTTTATAGACCTCTTGTATTTCTCCTGTCTCTTCTTCAGTCTGAGAAGCTGCTTGAGTCATATGTTGAGAAGTAATCGATAGCAGAAGTCAGTAAATGTTTGTTGTCAGGTCTCCTGGCTAGGTGTGTAGCTAGCCTGCAGATAGATTTGAACCCTAGGTCTTTGTAGTCAGTTATTTATTTGTTCATTTATTTAAAATAGCTGCAGTCTTTGGATAAGGTACTGACAAGATGCTGACAACAAAAAGGAACATTATAAATCCCTCTCTAAGTATGGTGAATTTTCTGTATACACTTGCAGATTTAGTTCTTGCTTTTAGTTCTAGGAGTATGTATTTATGTACAGTAAATGGCATATAATAATGCTGATGGTGGAAAATTATTAGAAGTGGTTAATTCAATTACTGCAAATATACTTTTTAATTCTCTTTAAAAGCAGATTTTCTTACCCTTTAGACTGTTTCTTGGAGAACACAAACCAGCTATACACCCATCAGCTAAAAGCCTGCTACTTTTCCTGGAAAAGTGCTCCTTAAACACTTTTGTGTATGACCTCAATGTTTGTCTGGTATGTCAGTTCAGGAACTTCCAAGAAGTTGTATGTGCCCTATTATAAATGAATATAGAGGTTAAAGGCTTTATAAACTTTATAAAGTTTATACTTTTTGAAGTACAATCTAAACTTTAAACATTAAGATCTTGGCAGATTTATAGTTATGTTAGTTTGGCTTTAGTTAAAGGAAGTTACCTGAAACCAAACAGAACTCCAGAGTGGTTTTGCTTTTTATGTTGTTTTGTTTGTTTGGGGTTGTTTGTAGGGTTTTGGTGTGTGGTAGATTGCTTTACAGGACAACACCAAGTAATATAATAATAAAAGTCCTAATTTTAGTTTTAGTCTACTAGTGTCCTTATTTGACTTTTGGGTTGTTTTTTTGAACTAGATTTTTGAGTTCATTGCTGAATGATGGTATTTATTTGTCGTTTCATACAGAAAATCAAACTAGAACTTAAGTCTTTTAAGAAATGTTACATAATTGGGATTGGCATCACATGCCCCAATTTCTCTGAATTTTAGAGCTGATTCAGGTTTATATCCTGAATAAATTCAGGTTTATATCCTGAATACATTCAGGTTTAGATAAAAGCACCCTGTAAGTTTCTGTTCCAAATGAAATTCAAACACAGAAGGAGCCTGCTTCACTAAAGAGCTAAGCCAAAGTCCTTCAAAGGCAGGTAGTTATTAAAGAGGTACTGTCAAGAATATGTCAAAACTACATAAGACTTATGTTTAGAATGAACTGACCTCTGTAAGAAGTTGAAACACTGAACAAACCTTGTACTACCATGTCTAAATTTGATGGTAGGGAGGTGTTCAGTAAATTATTTCTTTACCTCTTGAATGCTGCTGTTTCTTGGGAAGCTGTGAAAGTGATGCCACTAGAGTCCTTACCATGTAATGTGAGAACAGGACTGAGACCTCCAGCTTCTGACTGACTGCTGTGACTGCAATACATACATTGCAAGTGAAATCTCTGACCTCTTGTCTAAAATGACAACAGACTTCTCTTTTCCTAGTAGGACATATTTGGGTCAGCTGACATGGTTTGGCTACCTCTGGAGAGAGAGAAAAGTAGAACCTGTACCTGCAGAACTTGTAAAGAATTATGAAGCTTCTATGTGTCACACAGTAGGGCTGGTTCATACAGGAACTGTTGCTAGCTGACAAGTTCTAGGTAAAAGCAGTTATTTAACTGTTTAGTTAAAGGTATGTTTTCTGTATTGCCTACTACACTGCATTCATGTATGTTTCTGTTACAGGGTTCAGAGAGTCTAGACTGTGGCCGAATGAAAAAGCCTGCTAGAGCAGTATTGATGGAATGGACCGAATTGCCCAAAGGAGAGGACCCAGATTATTATATTGTAACATACCAGCAAGCAGATGCTTTCAGTCAAAAAGTAAATTTGGTTAATCTAAGGGATGAGTATTTCCATATGTGTTTAAGCTGTAGATATAAGTAGTTAATAGCGTTACGTGTTTGTTTATAAAAATATAATGTAAAATAGCAAATAAAGAGAAGGTTTGGAAAAATTACACTGAATTCTGTAATTCATGTCATTTATATGCACTCTTGCAGAGTCCTGTTGAAACCAGTGGGACTGAAAAGGCTTGAGTATCCTGGTTGATTGATAGAGAGGCATATGTTCAAAATAAAGAATATGCAAGTTCTTTGAGGTACTGTTGTTTGAAGGAGAAGTCTGACTTCTCCAGGAGAGGCACAGACACTACCTCTGTAGGAGGTCATTATTCTTATTTTGAGCCCAGGATATTCTGGACCTTAAAAGAAAATACGGGTATTTTAATATGAAGGTGTTTATTAATAGTTTGATTTCTAAAAGGTTTTGGTTTAAATGCATTAGGTATTTTGCAGTTTAACTGCAGCCTTAAGTTTGAAATGCTGCAATATAAGCTACCCTTCTAAAAACTTCATACATCATTTATGAATTGCGTTTTTATTACTTTCACTATATCCAGAAATTCTTTTCACTTGCAGAATGTAAGAAACATTTCTAAAGTTGAACAGAAACCTGTCAGTACTACAATTCTGCTTGAGGAAAATAAGAAGTATGATATTACAATAGAATCCCTAAAAAATGGCCGAATCTTAAGTGTAAAATCATTTAAGACACGTAAGTAGAGTAGCACAAAAAATATTTTGGTATCATTATAGTTAGCTTAATACTGAAGATGAAAGATGTAGGGATTGAAATCCTGCAGTTATTCATGTATCAGGAACTTCACAGCAATGTATGTTTTCAACAATGAGGAGTAAAAGGAATAATTTTATATAACTCATTTGGTTAGTGTAACAATTCTGCAGTATGGGACTGATGTAAAAGTTTGGGAGATTTTTAAATGTTACAGGCTTTGCTATACTACAGCAATTCTAACAGAAGAGATTTATGAAAGACGACTATGGAGAAACTTACTTAAAGCCTGGCAATTTCATGTCAACATAGGGTTGTGATTGCTTGTCTTACATAAATTAAAAATATTAAATATTTTTGTTTCTGCTTTGTGACAGTCCCTCTTTAAAAAAGGTTAATGAGTAGCTAGAGGATCTTAGTACTGTGAGTAACTGGGACAGCCTTTTAGTAAAAGAGTTTGTGGGTCTAGCCACTGGATGTAAAAAACCCATCATTTATAGCTGTAAATCTGTTTAGAATCACAAGTCTCACTGATTACTAGAATGAGAACGCTTTCTGACTTGTGTTAATTGCTTTAAAATAGTTTATAGCATTACCTTTGTACACATTGCACACTCATACTAAGTTTGGAATACGGACAAGGAGCTGATTACAAATAACATCACTGAAAAAAATACGTAGTAAGTTGAAAACATTGCAGCAGACATACTGAAAGTATGTTCAGCAAGCTACAGGAAATAATTCTTGGTTATGCAAGTAATGTTATGCCCTTGATGTCTATTACTTAACTGATATTCTAGCGAAGTGTGCACTTTTATCTCAGTTAAACACTCCTTAAACTGTGTTTTTTTTATTTCTGGTTGCTTCAGACGTAAGTTTACATACCATGATAGTGAGGAAGAGCATGGCTTTCTTAATGGCTTAGTAAGACATTTTTCGTTTTGACACTACCTTTCTTTCCCTACTGTGTGTAGCCCTCATCACTTCTTCAAGGAAAAAAAACTAAATATTGATGCAGTAATACTTTGAGGTAATTATTCCCTTGTGGTAAAGACAGTATTTTTCTTTTTTCTTTGCCTACTAGGTGGAATGTCAGAAAATGACGTCAAAACATTTGTGACAGCAACTACAGTGTCTTTTAACTGGAGTACAGTGACCAAGGAATTTTCAGTTTCAGTTTCACTGAATGATACTCCTCAGGTTATAAAAAGCCACAGCGGATTGTTTGTATGGAGTAATTTGACACCTGCCACCTTGTATACGTTTAAGTTTATTTTTGAACAATTACATCTTGAATTTGTAAATGTGTCTCAGTCACTGGATGTTCAAGTTGAAACAGGTATATATTAGAGTTTGTTGTCACACTCAGGATTTTAAAGGAGTGTTAATTCTTAATTACTGGATTTTGGGCATTTGCAGTTGTGATTTAATTAAATGCTGTCATCATAAAAATGTCTCTATAAAAATATCTTAAACTGTACCTCTGCCCTGAATGGCAGAGTATATTATTTAAATCCTGTCCTTGTTCACCTGTAGGCACATGTTCACAAGGGTGGGTGGCATTCCAGAGAAGCTGCTATCAAATGAGCAAGGAGAGCAAGACATGGAAGATGGCACAACAAATCTGTGAAACGTCTTCACGAGGGGCACATCTTCTTGATCTAGGGAGTAAAGAAGAGCATGGTTTTATTTTGTCTTATCTCCAGACAGTTAGTCAAATAGTCATGTTATGGATGGGTCTTAATGACCTGAAGGTCAGTATATTTTATCTTCTTTGTTATTATGTGTGTGGAAGCAGGAGAATTTTGATACATAGAACCCAAATCTCTGGAATAAAAATTGCTACATAGTAAACTGGTTATTTGTTTGTATAGCTGTTAGTAGTTCGAAGAGAAATCATTGTTTCTTCCTATTACAAATACTTAAAATACTTAGCAGGCCATAGCTGGAGAAAAAGGACATTTTATACATAAACTGTTTAACTTTTCTGTTTTGTGAGTATTTCACAGGGATGTTGTTTTGCCTGTAGGTGGTGCTGCATTACCACATTTTAAATCTTCCTTCAGTATGTTACTGTGGCTAACAAAGTCTGGGGTTGGCTTTCTCAGTTTTGATGCAGGTGTCGAGTGTTGAGCTTAGCAAGGTCTGTCCAGGTTGGGTGCTGGATAAGCAGCAGAAGAAAAGATTAGAGCAAGGTATTTTTTATAAAAAGTTTATTTTCCTCATATTTGGGATACAAGGGCTCTTAATGCTAGCTCTGCTGTTACTAAATTACTTGGTGTGGTGTGGTGTGTGATTGGAGAACAGCTATAGAGATAAATAAAAGTATTGGGAAACCTCCCAGAAAGATGGAGGCACCCTGCCAGAAATGTGGGAACCAGTCTTGCTGTGGTTTGGCTTAGTGGAAACTTCTTTTGTGGTAAGTATCAGAAAGCTGGGAGAAAGCCAGTGGGTTCTGGTTTGGAAACACTCTGAAATTTAATTTTAATACTTTTTTGGTCAAATTAATTAAAAATGCTGTGAAAAACAGTAAAAACATAGTAAATGTTATTTGAAAGGGCAGGAGGGTAAGTGGTAAATATGTCATAGACAGAAAATTTCTTTTTTGCAGAATCTGTTAAATAGCTTAATGGGGTTACACAAGTCAGAGTGCGATAACTCTGCAAAATGAAGAAACATAAACTTGTCGAGGTTTATGGTTAGAGAAGCACTCTAACCTTTCTGCTTAGTAAAGTACCCAAAATAATGCCTTTACATGTTACTGTTGTATGCATGAGATTTTAGAATCGCTGTAATTTTTACACCATAGTGATATTAATTGTAACCATTTGGGGATTTTAGAATTTAAGGCAGTATTTGTAAGGTGCTGCCAGAAATAGATGTCCCATGAATACATAATATTTTTGCATGTTGGAAAGAGTGCTAGAAAGATTGGGTTTTCTTTTTAAACTCTGATTACACAGAAAAGAGTTAATTGCCTGTTTGGGATTTCAGTGTTAGTCAACTGTTCAATCATTATGTGTATTTATGCTTGTGGGAGTGCAGTCAGTCAAATGAACTAGATGAGTACCTTGTTTAAAGAGTAGCAAGAGATAATAATATGCTTTGGTTTTCAAGCACTTCTTTCTGAAATAGTTGTACTTAATTAGTATGTTCAAGTACTGGCTGAATATGTTACAATCCTTGTAAGTGTCACTGCTTTCATTTGCTCTCATTTTACAAGAATTCCAAACTTTACTTGTACCAAATTTTACTTACCGCAGGAGTTCAAAGATGTTGGGACATACTCTGGAAATCACAGGACTTGGTTAAAATCTGAGATAATGAAGATTCAAGTACTTTTGCTTTTTCTTTCATATTTGAACCATTAGGGAGTTACATTTCTGTTTCCAGTTTTTCTTCTCCCCCTACCTATTGGGGCTTGAAATATTCTATGAAAACAAGTTGGGACTATAACCTACGCAGAAGATTTCAGAAGCCTCAGGAAAACTGCCAAGCACTGAGACACAAATGAAAATTAGCAACACCGTGAGCATGGCTAGTTCTGTAGCATTTGTGTTCTCACAGTTTCTCTTTAGCCCTATTTTGATCTGCATCTGCGTTCAGACCCTTCCTGAAGAAAGTGAGCATTCTTGTGAAAGACAGCAGGGACCCCAGAGATGTAGGTCAGTGCACTGGCTAAGAATGAACAGAGCATTTTGGTGATACCCTCTTGTCTGTCCTGACACTCTCTGCAGTTCTTCAGAGCCAGGAAAGAGGAAGAGTAGCCAAAGACTGTTTACCAGGGTTTCTCTTACAAGTCCTGCTACAGAAGTTTGTGTCATAGTAGTATCTTGTGGTTTTCCGTGCCTGTAGTTAACTGGTGCCCAGGAAGACCAGTATAAGTAAAAGATATGCATTGATCTACATATAACTTTGGAAACAGCAGGCTAGATGCAAGTCATCCTGAAAGACAAGTTGAATTATTTCATATTGTTGAAAATCTTTTTTGCCGCCTTGGGAAAATGAAAGGCATCACAGTATTTTATTTTATTTCATTTTTTTTCTTTTCTTTTTCAATTCAATCAGCTTAGTCTCAACAAACAATTTTTTTTGTTGTTTTATCACAGAAATGGAAGTTTTTTTTATTTTTTTTTTAATCTCCTTCTGCCTTTGGAATATCTTAAACAAAATGGAAAAGTAATGGAAGCCTTGAAATTGTAGTGATACCTTACTTTTCTCATTATGGTACTTAAAGCATTTGCTTAGATTGTAGGACCACAGACTTGTTATAGCTGGAAGCACTTATGCTAGTATGCATCCTGAGAGTGCTCCGATGTCATGAATAAAATGTGTTGGGTTTTTTATTAATCCCCTGTAGCTGCTTGTGTATGTTAGTGCAGTGCAGACTGAAACATGTCTCCCAGTAGAGGGGTCTGCATTGAAGTGCTGTAAGTATTTGAAGAGCTCTGCTGGACAAAGTGGAAGTACCTCAGAGGTTAGAAACATGGGGTCAGGTGTGAGTGAGTGTCCTAACTGCTGAGCTACCAGCAAATAGGAGAGGGTGGAAAAGACAGCATTTCCTCACCTGACTCTGAATCTAGCCTGGATTTTTGTCAGCTAGACAAACCGCTTTTGCTTTCAGACTGAATTTCTTAATATTTTTGACTGACTGAATTATTTTTATGTGAATAACATTTTGAGAAAATTACCCATCTGTGATGATTAGATTATTTGATTGATAGTGATTTTTAAAAGATTGCTTGTAGTGATCAGACACTCTACATTGGCCTTATGTGGCTTATATTATAACCTTGTAATCTTTTGTGATAAGAAGGGCTAGAATTTTACACAGAAATATTTACTTTATTCAAAACAGTCCTATAGAATTAATTTGTATAAACTATGTGAATTTTGGATTTAGGACATACGCTTGCAATGAGGAAAGCCTTAGTTCATCAATATAATGTAAAAATACATGGGGTTTATATTTCATTTCAATTTAGGAAGAAGGTCAGCTTGTGTGGACAGATGGATCTCCTTATCTTCTAAAGGCTGGTGTCTCAACTTTGTCAATGATACCAGAAAATGAAACTGACTGCTATGCCCTTCAGAGAGATCCCACTGGTCCAGGCTATTTCTTCACAGGATTTTTCTGCTATATACCACTACCATATATTTGTGAATATGAATGTAACTATTTTTTTTTCCAATCTTTTGCATTTATTTTTAAAAGCCTTCCCCCATTTGTCACAGAATAGTTAGGGTTGGAAAGGACCTTAAGATCATCTAGTTCTAACCCCCCTGCCATGGGCCGGGACACCTTGCACTAAACCATGTCACCCAGGACTCCATCCAGCCTGACCTTGAACACTTGCCAGGGATGGAGCATTCACAGCTTCCTTGGGCAACCCATTCCAGTGCCTCACCACCCTCACAGTAAAGAACTTCT
>JANEMJ010013043.1:4815-15549 GCA_024361745.1 Cacatua alba
AGGGTGGAACTAATGTCCTGCTGCACTGTACAGGAGGAAGGAGAATGCCTGTGAGGCCCTGTTGAACACTCCTCTGCACCATCGCAGCAGCAGAAATGCAGCACTGCATTGCACGCACCAGGATTTCCCCTATTTCAATAGCTGGCACCAGAGCTTGGACCTGGCCTCGGTAATGGCTGCTCCACCGAGCAGCTCCAGGCAAAATTCTGAAAGCAGACTACAGAGAGTTGAGTGTAAGTCACATACAAGATCTACAGGTTTTATATTATTACTACTCCTTCTCCTCACCCTGTGACAAACGGCATCACTCTTCAAAAGCTTAAAAAATACAAATATTAGTAAGTCCAAGGCAAGATATCCAGCTTTTCTTCATGATGATCTGAAGAATACACAGCAGCCTAGGGTGTTCTCAGTCTGAAGGTGATGTCTAATCAACCTGTTTGTAACGCCATAGAAAGCTTCTCCTTAAAGAAACGATAGACAAAGGAAAAATGGCTGCCAGCCATCAGCACTTACCATTTCTATTAGAATCATACAGCACACAGTTGTTTTGTGTATCACAGGATGAATGAATACCTTCACAAAATGAGCCTAGGAAATAAGTTCTAATGCTAAAATTGCTTATGGACTGTGTATAATGAAGATCAGATCTGTTTAAAATAGGAGGAAAAAAAAAAAATCAAGGTTACAGTCTTGGGGTGGAAGGGTGCTTCCAGGAAAACCAAATCAGTTATTTTGTTTTCTTTTAAATCAAATTTGAATGGATGCCTTTTTTCCAGAGGATTTCGCTCTTACTCCCAAACAAGAACATTTCCTCATCTCAGCAGCACACAGAAAATATATACACATATTAATGCTGCTGAAGTGACGGACTGCAGACTCTTTACTGGCCTCCACATTAATATCATCTGCATTGTTTAATCTGAGCCCCAAACCAGCTTCACAGGCGTATTTAAACTGCACTGTTTCCAGTCCACACACCCAAGGGCTGCACAGCCTGCCCAGCCAGCCACAGAGACTGAAACCCACAACCCTAGTGAGAAGCAAGCTAAAGTTCATCTGGCTCCACAAATGCTCACATGCCATAATCATCAATAAAAGCCTGTCTTTGAACAGGTACCTCTACCTGACTTTTCACAGGATTTTCCTAATTGTAGAAAATAATACGATAGCGGTTTGGGTCTTTGTTGGCAATAGCAGAAATGCTATTAGAATCACTGAAATACACCAACTTCCTTTGCAGCTGCTTGCTTAAGTTAAGTCAAAAAGTTTTGCTCAGCAAATACTACACAGCTACATAATCACCCTTTCTCCATCAGATCACAAACTAGGTAGCTCCTTGCATGGCGCTCTGAAAATGCTCTCTATAGCCAGAGCTTTATTTTCTGCCATATAAAGCAATTCACTGCACTGCCATCACACTTGGCTGTCTGTCCTGATGCCGCTGAGAATGATGTAAAGTTTTATTCAGAAAGCCAAAAGGGCCTCATCGAGAGTTATAGGTTTCAAATGTATGTATACAAAATGGCAGTCATCTAGCTTATTTTGTTGCTGATTAATTTGCCTTACTCTATATAAAATATTACACATGACTTTTTCAATTTCTTCTGTATACACATCTACCTCAATTGACCATTTATAGCTCCTTCTTGCTATGTGCCGAAATCATTCTTCCCTGCTGTTCTCCCATTTATCAATGAAATGATCTTTATCACCATTTTCCTTCTGAAGCAGTTCAGAGGGAACTCTCCCTCTTTATCCCCCCACCCCACTGCCAACAGTTACCAGTAAAAGATTTCTCCAGCACTTACAAGTATTACCATCACTTAGTCACTACATTGTGACCAAACCTAAAACGCAGAAAGAATTAAAAACCAAGAATGTTGGTTATCTGTCCATCTATATTTGCCTGTAGAAGACATGTGGTAAGGAAATCGGTAACAGTAGCAACCCTCAGCACAGGGAATAAAAAAATAATACATTTTAAATCGCAAACCAAAAAGAGAGATTCTACACCCTATCACAAAGGTAGGCCACATGCAGCACATGTAGTCAGTAGAAACTCCTACAATAGAGGGGAATGGCTCCTGCACTCACGAGATCATAACTTGGCTCAAACAGCATTTTCACCATCACAGAAACTATCACCACCATAAAAGTCCAATGTAAATTTAGCCTGATTTTTTTTTAAGGTTGAAATTGGTTCTCCTTAGAAATCTGGGAATCACATTCTGGAGAGACAGAGTGTGTTTTACAAGACCATCTGACAAACTCAGAGAACCAGAAAAGTTCTCAGGTGAAGATGAAAAGACTGACCTCTCACACTTAAACTGCTTTTTCCAGTTTTGACACCTAAACTATTACCTCCTCCTTCTTCCTGACATACACATCTAAGTATATTTTACATGTACTTAATGTACTATGTAGATTGAATACTTACTCCAAATCTAGACTCACATAATGGAAGAGGATTAGGCCAAGCATGTAACTGAGATAACCAATTTCACCATTTCCAAATTTGGCCTTGTCCTAACTTAAGCATAAAAAGTAACTAATACATAATGATTCTTTAATAAGTAACCAGGATTGTATCAATTTTTTCATGTAGCAGTATATACAGCATATAAAAGCATAAGAGCCACAAAAGCCTACACATAACAAGGTTTTCTTTACAGCATTCAACACTGACAACCTTAGGAAGTGGCTAAAAAAAGGAGAACCCACAGTTTGGACTTCAGTATATAACATACTCGCCTTGTGTTTTGTTCCTTCATCAGTCTCTTTAACAAAACTCAAACTTGAACCTTCTGTAAATACTTACACACATGCTTCAAGTAACATATTTTGTAGAAATTGCTCTAATCACAGGCAAAAAGCAAAGTATGTTCCAGAATGAGGCCTAAAAGAGTCAACTCAAGAAACCTAAAAACTGTAAAAATATAGGAAAACAACTGTTTATTGTTTTCCTATGTTGTTATATAGGAAGCACATCTCAGAAACAGAAAATTTGGATCCCATAGAAATGTCTAGTGAAAAAAAAAAAAAAACAATCATCCCACATCACTAGCTCATATAGAGCCCACATCACAAGAAAAACAGGGACAGTATTTGCCATAATTTATTTTACAGAACTTATTTACTCTATGAGCAGTGTATAAACAATTTAACTGCTACAACTTTGCTTTTGTTTCAAGTTCCAGCTGTTGCAGTTCAGATTCTTGTCCTTGGTTCTTCTCTAAGCCATCACATGTTCTTTATCAGAGATAATTTTGTTAACTAAAAAGTAGAATTGCAATTTGAAAGTTTGATAGCAAAAGCATCATTTCCTGTAACTCAAGACACGAGTTAACCATTAACACACAAGTAAAAATACCTAAATCATTTGGACGTTGTGTCATGAAAGGAAAAGATCTGCTCTTGGCTCCTCAACCGAGTCCTAATAACTTTCTTGGCAAATAAGCACTTACCAATTTGTCAGAATCAGTTGTTCCCAAAATGAAGTGACACTACGTATTTTATCTTGCTGCCAGTGGGCACTGACATTTTGAATCTTAAATCAAATGCTACAGCAGACCTAAAAAGCCTGTTTTCCCTACAAAAGTACTCTGCAAACACCTGCCATTAGATTATACGCCGTTCATTATCCAACAGCCAAGACCTCCATCCAGCCCCTCTCCGCCTTGTTTTCTCCTAGTGTGTAGAACACAGAGAACTTGGTTATAGTTCATGCTTCCCAGAAACAGACATTAAAGTCAGTATCAACAACTCCCAGAAACAAACATTAAAGTCAACAGAGCCCTACCATCCCTTGCAGGATGTGAATTACTCCTGTGCTAACTGGAGCCGGGCGCTGAGCAAACTCGGCACCTTCTCAAGGACCGAGATTCTGAGCAACAGTCAAGCGGCACAACTGGTGCCATCCTTGACCAGCCATGGGTGCATTTCAAAGGGAATTTTAGGAACAGCTACAGGCAAAGTTGGTAACCCATCATAAATATTACTGTATTATGAGCTAGCAGCCTATAAATCCCTTCTCAGTGGCATATCCCTATGGGAAAGGGCATGCAAGCTTCCATATGGTGGTGATACATCATGCAATTTTTTAAGAGGCATACTATAACTGGGACTTATTTACTGTTCGTTCTCTTTGTATCTGTAAACAAAGAAAAGCTTAAAAGGTTACATTCCTTCCTACTCCTCGCTATGTTATTTAAACCAATCTGAAAGTTTAGCCACATAAACATCTGTCATCTGTACTTAATTCTTGGTACTTTCTCTTTCTTCTTCTTCAGAAAATTAAATACCCAGATGTGTCTGACTAAATAAAAGGGGGGCTGAATCATCTCATTTTTCTGCTAAAGTTGCAGAAATAATGATAGCTAAGAGTAAGGGGAAAATCTTAGAAAACAAAATTACTACAAAAAATTTAAGCATCTGCACACTGACCATATCCTCACTGGCTTCCTCTATCTGCCACCACCCATAATAAAGCACAAAATAAACTAAGATACCAATTACTTTTGGTTTAATTCATAAAAGATTCAAGGGACATCAGCCAATTTGTGCAAATCCAGGAAAAGGCACATATAAAAAGCTGTCTGAATGTGCGCTAAGGAAAAAAATTGTTCAAAATTTCCTTTTACTTTTTCTCTCAGGTCTCTACTACAATCACAATCAAAAGAAAAATGGCAGATTCCGTTAATAAGCAAACCAAATAATGGGACATATTCAATCCCTTCTTCTTGCCACTTCCTTTCTTTAAAGTAAACCATTTGTTCTATAATTTATTATTTGATAAGGTAAGGGAAATGTACAGTCTGCCAGAACAGGAGACACAAGAACCATTGGAAAACTCAGGTTGGAGGGTACCTCAGGAGGGCTCTAGTCCAACCTCCTGTTCGAAGCAAGGTCAGCTCTAAGGTTAGACCAGTCTTAACCAGCTAACTCCCGAAAATCCCTAAGAATGAAGACTGCCAAATGTCCCTGAGCAGCCTCTTCTGCTGCCTGACTGTCCTCAGGTCAAAAAAGTTCCTCCTTATACCCAGTCTGAAGCTCCTACTTCAATTTATGCCTGTTCATGCCACTGTAAAAAAGTCTGGCTCCCTCTCCTCAATAATTACCTCACCCCAGAGCTCTTTTCCATGCTGAAGAAGTTAGTTCCCTCAGTCTCTCCTCACAGAGCAAGTGCTTCCATGGCCCTGGTCATCTCAGTGGGACTCTACTGGGCTGCCATTTACTAATGGCTTTCTCATACCGCTCGCAACTGGGTACAGTATCATAAATGTGGTTTACCAAGTGGCCAACACATCTTCAGCCCTCCTTGACCATTCTGCAGTTAGACCTGTGGGTGGAAAAGAGCCTTTTCTGGCCAGAAGTCATACACTCCAAGGCTCCCTTATTCACCTCAGTCTCCAGCTGCCCCTCCTGTGCAATTTCTCTTCTCTGAAGAATCTCCGTGCAGACCCCATCAAGTTTTTTATCACCCGATACCATAGTTTGCTCACCCACCACCGCAGCTCCTTCACTTGGCCACACACCTCCCACCCCACACCTGGGTATGTGACTACTCCTCACTTGGAAACCTGGTCCGGGACGAAGCCTGTGCAGCGCCAAGCGCCGGAGCTCCGGCCATGCTCCCCTCACGCACCCGCACCGACAGGGAGACAAAGCGCCGTGCGAGGCTGCTCCTGGCCCGCACGCCAAGGGCCGCCGCTACCGCTGCCCTGAGGCCGCCTGGACAAGCGGAGCAGAGCCGGGGAGCGGTGCCGGGCTGCACCCCGGCTGACCAAGCCAGGTAAGACAGAAGCGGCGGCTGAGCCGCCCGCCACCGAGCCGCCCGGCGCCTTGAGGCGAGGTCAGGTGGAGCCGGAAGCGCAGGGTGCCTCTCACAGACCAGGCGGCGGTGCGGATGCAGCGCGCGCAGGAAGAGGTCGAGCGCCCGTAGGCCAGCTCTGGAAGAGGTTCCAAGGAAAGAGGCCGGAAGCCACACCTGAGCCATCAGCCAGCTGTGTATTCCCAGCAGCACTCACTGGAGAGCTGTCCTGCACCACAGAGAGCAAGGGAACGGGGAGAAGGACATTTCTGGATGTTTCACCCCTTCTATCCTCCTGCCATGTTTTACATGGGAAGGAGAACCTGACACAAGGGCGAGAAGAGTCGCAACTCATTGCAGCCAGCCTCTTGAATTGGAAAACTGAGTCTTCTGCTAGATCATATGTGGGGGCACAAGAGACTTCGTGACTTTCCCAAGCAGGCATACACTGAAATCTAGCCTGACCTCTTAAGCTGCAGAATTTACTAAGTGGAAACTCTGCTTTAGGATAAAAACTGCCCATCTTCTCCAGCAAGAGGATTGCCTGCTGACAACATTGAGTCTAGACATACAGATGAGGCATTTTGCCCTTGATGAGTTTAAAGCTTTATCTCATTTTTTCAGACCACTTTTAAAACACCCTGAACATTCTACAGTAACAAAACTGCATGTTTCTAAAGTTGTTTCAAAGGCCAGCTATTTAAATAGATTTATTTGTTCTTGCCCAGCTCCAGGTAAGTCTAGCCCACTAAAAAGGTGGCTTGCCAATACCAAAAGAATATTTCAAATTAAGAAATTAATCTGAACCTAGGTGAGAATAACAACAAAGGGTAATAAAATCAGTGCAAGGTATTTAATGTATCATGATGCTGTCAGAGCAGGGATTAATCCAGCTAAAGGGAGAAACATGGTACCAAATGAGAGTGAGTTTTGGTTTTCATTGTGTGCTGTGTCTCTGGAGAAGACAGAAGAGCAGAACTTGATCCCATGCTCTTTGGGCATGTAGGACCCAAACGTTCATTCTGCTCTTCCTTTCAAGTGAATTAGGAACTTAACATGAGGAGGCAACGTGGGTTCTTCATATGAGCAGCTGGCCAGAGTGACACATAAATCATGGCTGTCATGGCTCCACTGATATGGAAAGAATATCCCTGATGACTGGGAGGGAATGAGAGGGGGAATATGGTGGGGGAGGAGTGTAACAATGGCCCTGACTTAGGTGTAGATAGAGAATGCTTGGTTTTCTTTTCCTTCCGTGGAGGTACAAGGCTTTAGCCAGTGAACTCCTTTTTCTCCCACTTCAGTAAGGTGGTTTGAGATGAAACTGGACATTTTTAGTTAATGGTGTGAACTATGAGATGGTGCAAGGAACAATAATTTTGAAGAGGCTGTAGAAGAAATTCTTGAAGACAAGAAAAAATGGGATCCTGCCTTTGAGGCTGTAGAATTCATGGAGGACAGGCAGGATGATGCATGGTTATCAGTTCCTTTACTCTGTTAGATGTCACCATCCCCACCACAGCAGTGGTATGTCTACTCCTCAGCTGAGGCAGCTCAGGCTGTCATCCTAATGGAGTCGCCATCAGCTCCAGTTTACATTACTATGTGAGACTGAACTACAGCAGCGGAGCACTCTTGATTCGTGATCCCTGTTGGAGTTAACTGCAGTGGCTGAATAGATGGCCTCCCCCACATCTCCTCTGCCAATGCAGCTACATCTCACAGGGATCATAAATCAGAGCCTGGGGGAAGGAGGGGGGGAAGAGTAGATTAGGAAAAAGAAGAAAGACAGGAAATAGGGAAGAAGAAAAAGAATAAAGAAGTGAGGGCAGGAAAGAGCATTAGTAGACAGAAGGAAGGGTTATTAGCATGCCAAAGGGGGGAGGAGGGGAGAAGGAGGAGGGGAGAAGGAGGAGGGGTAGGAATTTGTTAGGGTATTTATCAAAAGCCTAAATTTAGAGGGGGTAGGGAGACCAGGCGCCTTACTTCTATTAATACCTCAGAGTTAATTGATTACCTTCAGGCTTGATCTCAAAAAGAGCCAGTAACAAGCTGTTTGAATCAATTACAGTTATGGAATTCTATAAAATACAGTCAGCAAATTAAATGAAAAAGCTTCTGTTTGGGATTTGGATATTCCAAGCCCCAGGATGAAGCAGGGTTATCCTCTAAAGAGTTAATAGTGTCAGTATAGAAAAGGTTATTACCTGTCTGTATGAGCAATTAACAAGTGTCCGAGTGATCTACAGGAAAAATTAGCACTTTCAAAGCATAAGGCAGCAAGCAATGGCTTGTTAGGAAGAAAGGCAAAACCCTTCTTGCTTCAGTGAATGAATGATAAATTAATGGGTCAGGGGGAAATCTCTCAACTGAAATGATTCAGAAGGTGTACAGGGAAGCAGTCAGTTTCAGGCTCCATTCAGTGAGTAACTTGAAGACATAAAGACTCAGTGAAAGCCAGAGACCTTGGTTATAAATGCTGCCAGGCATTTGCCAACTTGTCAGTTGAGTCGTGCGGAGTAAAGGAAACCATCAGATCTGAATTAAGTGCTACTTAGAGAACATGGTTGGGGTTTTTTTTCATTCCCTTCTGTTCAACTGTATCTACAAGTTTGCATATGTGCCATCTGTTCAGGATTTGTAAATAAATACTTACTTACTTACTTACTTTTAGCTTAACTTTTGTTAGGAATTGTTCCAAGAAGGGTTGAGCTGTAAGGCTCAACCTGTAGGAAAGCTGTAAGGCTTTCCTTAGGTATGGCCATCCTTAGATATATGGAAGGTGACCACCAAGTCCTACCTGCTCCCATAAAGGAAATGGTTCTGTGTCTCTGCATGTGACAGGCTCTGCTTGAGAGCTGGCAAAAGGAGCTTTAAAGGAAAATGTGGTTTTGGGGTGACTGCTGGTGGCCAGGAGAGCTCTTGGGCAAGACACTGACTCCATATTTCAAGGGTCTCACGGGATGTCAAACAGCAATAAAAATTGAAACAATGTGGCGAAGAAAGGAAAGACTTATGCCACATGCTGCAGCAGAATGTAAAAATTCTCCATGTCCTTGACAGTGCCAGAAGTTGGCCTCAAGCTGACACAGTCCAAAGCAATAGAACTAGCCTTCCTGCATTTCAGCAGGCAAAATTAAAAGCCAGAAATGAGAAAACCTGAGACAGCGAAAAAGGCAGATAATGAAGAAGCCAAACAGGCATCACAAGAAGTAGAGCACAGGAAGCAAGCGGGGCTGAAAGCCACAGTCAGTTGGCTGAGATGAAAGGACATAACCAGCAGAATAGGAGCAGCTTTCCAAATCACACAGCCTGTAATTCATGCTGCAAGGATGGATCCTTCTGACAGGTTGTGCAGCATCCACAGAGTAGTGAAAGACTGTTAGGTATCTGATTTATTCTTCTATCTGAAAGGAAGAAACTTTGTCCATTTTCAAGTGGAGACCAGGCACTGTATCAAATTACACTTCAGTTAAAAATATTTTACTAAAAAGATTTGTAATTATTCCAGGAATGAACAGTGAGCAACACCAGAGCTTCAAAGAGCAGAACAATTTATGTCTTCTATAGAAACTTTTGCTACATGGCATACCCGTGCCAAGAAGAGGATTGAGATCTTATGTGGTGGGAGATGAAGCAGTTATTGTTCTCATTCAATGAGTCTGGGCCACACTATCCCAAATTCTCAGGGAACAGTTGATTAAATGGGAGGGTGATGAAATACTCAGCACTAATCTCTCAGGAGAACAAGAGAAACTTCAGCATCAGCAGATAGGCAGGACAGGGAGTAGTGAAATAATTCCCACGTGCGGTTCCCATCCCGTAAGCTCTCCGTAGAAAATATCCATGGTAGTACCTTGTAATACTACAACTCCGAGTACAGCACGAATGTAAAGTCATTGTGCCCCATGTTCAGTCAGCAGAGTTAGTGTAAGGTGGGCAGTCAGCTGCTGTGTCAGGAGTGGGCACCACAGCAAGGAACATGTTGCATCAAGATGCTGGGGAAGTGGAAACCCGTGTAATGATGGTAAGAACAGTTCTCTGCTGGGAAACTAAAGAGGGTCAGGAGGGGTAGGTAAAGAAGCAATGAAATTTCCATTAAAAGAAAAAGAGAAAAAGAAGTCAGCATAACAGAAGCCAAATAATAGGGAGCTAAGCCTGGAAATGTGGAAAAACAAACAAAAAAAGAAAAACAAAAACAACCAAACCCAAAAAAATATATAAAAAAACCCCACCAAAAAAAACCCCAAACCCAGAAAAACCAATTCTTTAAAAAAAAGATAGCTCTTGTCACCTGAAGTCCTCCAAGTGAGATAGTGCGGGTTCTGCATGGTCAGTACTACTGGGGAGCCCTCTAAGAGATCTGGGGTGGGGAGGCAGAGACAGGGATTCTGGCAGAGAAGCCATTGTTTGCCAGGCAGAGGTATTGTTCCTTAAGCACCGCCTGCATCTGGGCAGTTGTTTCTGTTGCTGCTGTGCTCTCTGCAGCCTCTAGGAATTACATTCACCTAGTGTCACCCAAAGAAGTAGCAAAAGTCGGTGTGAACCAGCGCATGGTTTCTCACCTAGCTGTTTTAGTTGGACCTAGCTAAGGTATTTCAAGTACATTCCCTTTTTCCAAGCAATGGTAATATGCTCTTGCAACAGCCACATCGGAGCTATGCAGAAAGTACAGGTCTGCTTGCCCCATGCTGCATGCAAGGAACTCAACTGCTTCCAGGTGACCCCTACAGTCACCCTGACGTCCCTCTCCTTAAGCTAACTGGCCAGCCCCACACTTCTGTGTCTCCAAGTCTTCTAGAAAGTTAGTCCAGGAGCTGGATAAATCACCACTAAAAGTCAGCAGTAGTAAGAACTGAATGCTCACCTACCACCTCATGCATACATCTTCAGAGTATGAATGTTGGCAGGAAGTAGCTATT
>JANEMJ010013048.1:0-27235 GCA_024361745.1 Cacatua alba
CTCTTGTCTCAAGTGTGGGGCATTGTTCAAACTTAAAGCTTAAAAGGTGAAGGCAATGAAGAACAGTAACAGGCCTGAGAGATGGTATTTACAAAGAGCATTTGAAACACTGGTGTTGTTTAGTTTAAAGGAGATATACGGAGTAGTAAGTATCTGATATGCAAAAGTGACTATGAAAAGCAAGTGAATCAGTTGTTCTCCACACTAAGTGTGGGCAGGAGAAGGGGAACGAGTAAAGGCCTTAAACTGGGAGAAGAAATTAAGCTCCAGACTAGGAATAAAACTTCTTAGTGGGAAGACCAGATAAGAGCAGGAATTGGTTTTCCAGAGAGACAGTAGAAATCTTAATTTTTAAATGCAGATTAGGCAAACATTTTCAATACCATAAATGAAGTTAACCCAACCTGAGATCAAGGAAATGGACTGGATAACGTCAATTTCCTTGTACATCTTCATGCCCACCTGCTGAGGGAAGGGCAGGAGAGAAAGGTAAAAAACTATTCAATGTGGAAGATCTTGCAGAATGAGAAGATTGGGTACAGTTCATCACTGTGCAAAGAGTGAATGCCAGGTCTGTGTAACATGAAGGTTTCCCTAAAGTCTCACAGATTTAGTGGTGCTTAAGTGCTCTACTGGAATTACACTAACCTTCACTACAGGAACTTTCCTGCCTCTTCCAAAACAAAGTGAACCAAAACCTCTGAATTGCTCTCAATATTTTAATTTAATCTTGTTTACTATGGTATTGCCATGCAGTAACCAAAACTAAAGACTTATTATATTAGATATTACATAAGAATAGAAGTGTATAGTTCCTGCATCAGAGAGCTTACAGTTAGAAGTTATAACCAATATGTTCTTCCTGCTTTCCTAATGATAATTCTTATCTACATGAAGGCGTAATTTTTTATCTTTGAGATCTCTTAAGATATGTAAGTATGTGTTCTTATCAGTAAAGATACATTATTTTATATATGAAATCTCAAGAAGAATAGCTTTGTTATCGCTTTAATTTTCAGTGTTTGGTGTTTTCTACAGTAAACATTCTAAAAATTGAACAGTTTGAGGACCATTTTAAATAGGTCAGCTTTTGAGTGGTTTGAGGTTTGAAGTATTATTTTAGCCATTTTCTCTATGTAAGATGTCTTTGTACTTGGAAAAAGATTCTGCCAATTTGCAGTTACCAGTACTTCAGAACACAAGTGCAACAGCTGTATCACACTAGAAATTGTTGTCTGTCATTTCTGAATTACATAACCTGTATTGTCTTTTTCCAGTCTGAATCTGATTTTGTAAGCCAATACGGTTTTAATCTAGTCCAAATGTCATTCATGTCTATTGTCAAACATTCCATATCTTTAATGTAAGCTAAAGGAAACAACTGTTCACATGCAGAACATATTACAATGGGTTTTGATTCTCTTAAACTTAATTGCTTTATCTCCATGTTTTTCAAAACTGTCCACATACTTTTAAATTATTGGAGTGGTTTTGCTAAATTGTTAGCATTTTAAAGTATGTTCTTTCAATATAGTTTTGCTGGAGCACAGAGGAAATTAAAGCAACTTTACAGCGTTAGGGAAATGAGGTTTGTGATAAAATGTATTTGCAGTGTGACTGAAACAAATACGTAAGTATGTTTGCCCTTTTCTAGAGAACCCATCACAAAACAATAGTATGTACATTACTTTTGTCTCATAATATATGAGAAAATATTGCAAAAGTAACTATTACTAAATACAGTATTACTGTTATAAATGCCATTTTATTAATCCCAAGGGTTTTTTCTCACTGTGTACGTTGTTTAACTATGATTTGATCTTCCTTTTCCTGTTTCTTCAAAGCAATAATAATTTATGACATCTAAAAGTCAGTGTTGATCTAACCTCCAAACTATATAGCTCGTTTTAAAATAATTCTTAACATTTTCCCATTACAGACAACAAATTAATTAAGCTAATACTAATCAAAGAAGACCATGGGTTTTCCTGTTCAACTGACAATTTAATTCTTCTACAGTGTGTTGTGGCTGCATTTACTTATTTGTTGATGTATGAGATTTATGCTGTTTTTCTTTAATCATTTTCTCTATCTATCCCCTTTGTAACCAGCAGTCCGAATTTCTGCAATACTATATAAATGGCTATTT
Source organism: Cacatua alba (assembly GCA_024361745.1). NCBI lineage: Eukaryota > Metazoa > Chordata > Aves > Psittaciformes > Cacatuidae > Cacatua > Cacatua alba. The sequence continues at coordinate 2,150 of JANEMJ010013048.1, forward strand.
TCTGTTTGTCAAGCTTTGCTTGTGATTCTTTCCTTTTCAGTTTTAACATTTTTCTTGATAGCTTTTATTCTTATAATAGAGGTTACATGATCAATTCTGGGTCTAATTCTTTTCCTTTATGCGTATGCATACCCTCCTTAAGTTTAGTGGGGCAGTTAATGAACCTAATCCACCATACTGCTTACCACTACGCTTGTTTTAACCTGCTTTGTTGAGTAAGGATAGACTGAAACATTTGTGTAAAGTTGGCTGTGTGCTTTAGTGATTTACTGAAGAAAAATTGTGTGCAAAATTAACTGTATTTGTAAACATTTGCAAGAGAAAAACATAGTTTCTCATAATGACATCTACACAACTAAATCCATGATACCACCAAAAAAAAGACACAGTAAGAGATATCTGGATTCATGTAGAGCTTGAATTAAACTCAGTAATGCATCAAGGTCATGGAAGCTTCTCCTTGGCCTGCTTATAATTATTAGTAATGATACATACATGATAATATGAAATGCATATAACATTAATGTTATGTATTTGGTAAAGTATGGACAGAAACTTTAAAAAGGTAGTTGCAATAAAAATAGATTCTCAAGAAAAGTTTAGTATTTTGGAAAAACACTTCAAGTGGAACTTCAAATGGAAGTATTTTATTTCTTTATTTCAACATTTCACTCTGTAGAAAACAAAACATTTCAAAATTTTTCATTGGATTTGATTGACAGCTTAATTTTAAGGCATGTAACTTAATGGGTTCATTACCTTACAATGAACTCATTAATCCATGTAATTCATTTACAAAGCTGAAAATCTGAACAAGGCTTTTTTTTATAAAAAGGAGATTGCAGTTTTCCTTCATTTGCTTTAATAATTTTTAATATTTATTTACATATAATATATTACATAATAGAATGTATAATTTTATAGCTTTCAATAGCTGTAAAATTAAATGCATATTTTACTTTTTTGCAAGATTTAAGCTTTATTTTGAAATTGGTAAAATGCATATTTGTGCACTGTTTCCTCTTGGTTCAGATATTCTTCAAAGATACTAGAGTGAAGTGACATGTCACAAAATCTGTTTGCACATTATAGCTATTAAAAATGATACAATATTGTTGCTTTCTTTATGCAAATGAGAAATAAAATAGCCTTGAGATGATTTAGATACACCCATAAATCAGACAAGCCAAACAAAGTAAGCTTTGCTTTGCACAGATGTGACAGCCAGATGTGGCTCTGCTTTTTATTTCATAGCTGTAATCTGTAGTGGATTTAAGTTATTTCCTGAAAAACAAGGCATGCACTCAAAGCAGAAACATCACTGGTAGCTTCATCAGTACTTGTTTTTATCAGGGATCATTTCTCTGTTTGGACTCTTTCTCTCTGGGGAAAAGGTGGAATAGAAATTGTTGTTTCAGGGCTTTTTCTTAAGAGTTCTTACAAGAGGCCAGTAGACTTCATAGCATTCAGATAGTGGGATTGTTTTTTTTAGATTTTTGGAGTTTTTTTAAGATTCATTCAAATTATCATATAGTTTTTGTCAAGGGATGCGAAATATTTTCACTGTAACAGATTTGTTTCCATAGCACATTAATTTATTGTTCTTTTTAGCCATAATTAATATAGATCCCAAGATGATTATGTTTTAGGGTAGAGAAAGTGTATTATTAGCAGGTTCCTGTCCTGGTTTCAGCTGTAACTGTTATTTTTCTTCCTAGTAGCTGGTGCACTGTTATGTTTTGGCTTCAGCCTGAGGACAATGCTGGTAACACACCAATGTTTTAGTTGTTGCTAAGTAATGCTTTAATTTTAGTGCGAGGTGTCCCGGCCCATAGCAGGCAGGTTGGAACTAGGTGATCTTAAGATCCTTTCAAACCCTAACTATTCTGTGATTCTATGATTCTAATGCTTACCCTGATCAAGGACTTTTCAGTCTCATGCTCTGCCAGGCAGGAAGTTGGAAGGAAGCAGACAGAGGACACCTGACCCAAACTAGCCAAAGGGGTATTCCATATCACAGCACTTCATGCCCAGTATATAAACTGGTGGAATAACCAGGAAGGCCAGATCGCTGCTCGGGTCGGGCTGGGTGTCGGTCAGCGGGTGGTGTGCAATTTTATTGTGCATCACTTATGTTTTCTGAGCTTTCATTTCTTCTCTTGTTGTTTCCTATTATTATTGTTATTATTGGTATTCTTCTATTATCACTACATTTTATTTTAGTTATTGGACTGTTCTTAACTCAGCCCATGGAATTTACATTATTTTGATTCTTCTCTCTATCCTGCCTGAAGCTGGGGAGGGAGGGGAGAGGTGAGTGAACAGCTGCATGGTTCTGAGTTATCAGCTGGGTCTAAATCATGACAGCTCCTTTGGTGAAATAAGAAGCTTTCATGGGGTTTAGCTTTCATGTTTTTCCCTCCATACAGTTGGTAATGCCTTCTCTAGAATTAAGAGACCAAGCTTTGTTCTTGGCATGCACACTTTTTCCTGTGAAAGGTAGTGGGTGAAATTATGTCCTCAATTATGTGAGCAGGATCTCCAAAAACTTTGTGCCAATTTTTATAGAAGTGAACACAAAAACTAAAATTGCATCTAGGATCGCCTGTATGAGGTGCAAGAAAAGTGCTATCATGTACTGTCCTTATTCCTGTTGCCTTGTTAATGAATACTTCATATCTAATATCTTGTTAATGGATGCTCTAAGTCTAACATCCACCTGCTCCAAAAGAGTAAAAAACACCCTTGGCAGTGGTCAAAGCAAGACATTGATGATTTCACAGTCAAAACAGTAGGCAAACACTATACACTTGCAGATAGATGAGGCAGAAAGATGACCTTAAGATATACAGTATGTCACCTTGTTTAGGCTTTCCTACCCAGCTGCTTTCTAGGGTTTTTCCTCTATCCAGACACTGTTTTTCTTGAATGGCCTGGCAGCTACTAGGCAGTCCTCACCTGTGAATTTCCTGGTGCTTTCCTGTTGTAAAGCTGTGTGTTCTGAGACCATGGGTAAATAGCAAATAGATGAGTAAATAGAGATCTCTTCCTGATATCACACAATCAGCCAGCTTTGTGAAGTTGACTGAAAAATGGTCCTTTATTTCATATATGGTATGTTCTAAACAAAAGGTCTGCTTGGTACTACGTTTGTAGATTTTCAAGGCTTACTTTAACTGTAGTTAATACAAGTTACATAGGCTTGTAAACTTGATTCTTTTTAGGGGTTTATGACTCCTAGTAATGTATGTGGAACCATTTTTGTATGATCAGTTCTGTTTGCCCTTTTATAACGACATGTTCTTGAGGGAACACATAGTAATGCCATCAGCCATACTAAAGATAAAAAGGTCTGGTTTGATGTCCTTTCATTAGAAAGTAATATGGGCATGAAGTATGGTTGTCTAGCTGTCTTGGAGTCCTATGTGCTTAGATTATCTGATCATGATTTTGAACATAGTCATGGATTAAAACCAGACAGTTTTATTTCAGCTTCTTCAGTTGCAGGAGTCAGCACATTAAATTTACATTAAGGGTCTTTCCAGGGTAGACTTCTTTTTTATTTTATTTCATTTCATCATTTGATGAACATTGAGGCTGGTCAGCTCTTTATATCATCTATATTTCATACTTAGGTTTTTGTTAAGTATTCGTATTTTGTGTAGTGTAAGTGATTCCTGCTAATCTGGAAAAGAGAATAAAAATAGACAGATGTGATTTCCTTATTCATGAAGGCAGGAGTTTAGTGAGCAAAGAAATGATGGCATGGGACAATACTCAAGTGTAATGACTCAGTGTTAATTTAAAACCAGAGAGTGATCAGATTACAATTTATAATGTGTCTAACTAGATTGGCCTGGAAGTCTATACTACTTTTGCTGCACTTTTCCAAATAATGGTTCACCCTGGAAGCTCGTAAAAGGGCAGTCTATGGCTGCACCCCATCTAGGATGGTTCCTTAGTTAAAAAGTGTTTATTATTTTGTCATTACAAGGACTACATGTTTAGTGGCTTTGGGTGGTTTTTTTTTCTTAAAAAGTATGTTTATTAAATTTATAATCCTAGGTTCTTTTTGAAAAGTCTGTTTAGGCCTAACATAAACAAATTAGCAGAAATACAACTGGAGACTTCCATTTACAGCAGCCTTACTTAATACTGCTTTTTACTTCAGTCCATCACTTGCATTCATTTCCACTATGGTGGTTAATTTCCTTAGTTCACCATCTCACAAATAAAAAATTATATAGCTCAAACACAGAAATCCAGGGGGGTTTTAAAAATCACAATTCCAGTTGCCACTGAATATTTTGATTTTGGGGTTTTGCTCAAAATACAGAATTTCAAAATGCAGACTTCAGAGAAAGAGCTGGCTGTCTAGGAAAAGGTGTACTTTAAATACAGAATGTGGTTGTTTTAACTCACAGTATTTTTGAGAAAGACTACATGAGCCCTCTGTAGATGTCTTTATAATGAGCTTCCACATTAATTTTAAGAAATCAGTATGATGTGCTGCTTGCAGATTATAATGTAATTCTGTAATACAAATTAGATCAGCTTTGAATGTCTTTGAAATGTAGTGTGTTAAAAATGGTATGTACAGGTTAAAAGATACAGATTCAGAACACTGGGATTTACATGAAATTATCACACATGCTTTGATAGAGTCCTAGACTGATTCAAAAGAGCAAGTTTCATATGAAGCTGTCTCATTTTCTTTGATAGCCACCTTGATCTTTATGCAGTCATCTATTAATTATATTACAGATAAGGTAAATAAAAGTGTTGAAATATTGAGATCACAGCCTCCTTTTTTCTTGTGAAGACTAAAGGTATGCTTCTATGAAGTCAGTGAGCAATGGGGGATGACAAAGGTATTCTTTAGCTGTCAGATAGTATTTATTTTGACACGTGACTGAAAGATCTAGAGTTCAATAGCTAAGAGCATAACTGAAAGGGTAAAACTTAATGTGATCTAGACCAAAGGTGCTATAAGACAGTCTATAGATTTTCCAGAGCTAATGCACTGGATAACACTATGAAGGTTTTCTTGGTGGAATTATATTTCATTTTTCTCAAAAGACTGTACTATCACACTGCACAGTTGCCACTAACATCACTGTGCATTCGAGATTGTTTCCTCATAGGTTTGGCCCCTCTGATTTTCTCACACAAGCAATGAGGAGGCTTTAACCCTGTTAGTTCTAGAGGAACTCATCGTGGTTATTACAGACTAAACACAGAGAATTTGCTTATTTTATCAGCATTCAGGATTTAGCACTGTAGGCTTTGAATGTAGCAATTTTTCAACTTATTTCTTTTATTTAAGGCAGCAACATTTAGATAATAAGCTACGGTGTCACAGTTACACAGTTCTAGCTGCAGAGTACTCTGTCTCAAGAAATTGGCTTATCTACTTACTTCTTAATTCAGAACTTTCCAAAAGCAAAGTCCTTTGCTTTCAGTAAGCCTAAATAGAAATGTCTAAACTATAAAAGCTATTTATCTCTGTAGTGACGGAATTTTCAGCTGAACTAAATGCATTTGCTCACTTCAATATTTAATTTCAGTGTTCTGCCCTCTGTAGAGACAGATAACAGAACCTGCCACCAAAAAAAGGCAATCAATTTACCTGGGGAAGTACAGACCAGTCAGTCTCTCCTCTGTGTCTGGCAAAATCTTGGAGCAGATTCTCCTGGAAACCATGCTAGGGCACATGAAAAACAATGAGGTGGTTGGTGACAGCCAACATGGCTTCACTAAGAGCAAATCCTGCCTGAACAATTTGATGGCCTTCTACAATGGGGCTACAAATATGATGGATAGGGGCAAAGCAGTTGATGTCATCTGCCTGGACTTGTGCAAAGTGTTTGAGATTGTCCCGCACAACATCCTTGTCTCTAAACTGGAGAAACATCAATTTGATGGATAGACCGCTCGGTGGATAAAGAACTGGCTGGATGGCTGCATGCAAAGACTTGTGATCAATGGATCAACGTCCAGTTGGAGACCAGTAATGAGTGGTGTCGCTCAGGGATCAGTGTTGGGACTGGTTTTGTTCAACATCTTTGCTGGTGACATGGACAGTGAGACCCCGTTTGGAGTACCGTGTGCACAGTTCTGGTGTCCTCAACATAAGGACATGGAGCTGTTGGAGCAAGTCCAGAGGAGGGCCACGAGCATGATCAGGGGGCTGGAGCACCTCCCATATGAAGACACGCTGAGAAAGTTAGAGCTGTTCAGTCAGGAGAAGGGAAGGCAGCACGGAGACCTCATAGCAGCCTTCCAGTATCTGAAGGGGCCTACAAGGATGCTGGGAGGGACTCTTCATTAGGGACTGTAGTGATAGGACAAGGGGTAACAGGTTAAAACTTAAACAGGGGAAGTTTTGGTTGAATATAAGGAGGAAGTTCTTTACAGTAAGGGTGGTGACGTACTGGAACAAGTTGCCCAAAGAAGTGGTGAATGCTTCATCTCTGGCAGTGTTCAAGGACAGGTTTGACAGAGCTTTGGGTGACATGGTCTAGGGTGAGGTTCCCTTGCTCATGGCAGTGGAGTTGGAACTAGATGATCTTCAGGTCCTTTCCAGCCCTAACCATTCTGTGACTCTATGATTCTATGAATCAAATCATAGGTATATCTGCTAGAACAATAGCTTTATTTAAACAACAGACAAGTCCCTACACAATGTCATTTCCCAGTGCAATAGGTTTAATTCAATTCATTGCCTACACAGATATTGGTGCTTTGAGATGATGACTCCAGAAGTCTTCTTTCTTTTTTTTTTTTTTGTTTTGTTTTTCTTTAGATGTTCACATAAATTTAAATTTGAATCTCATATCAACATTGATTTATATAGCTCACTGTGCAATCATCAAAACTTAACACGCATGTCTCCCTCGATATGTTAAAAATGTGAGCTAACAACCTGCTAATAAAAGACTATAGATCCTCTTTTTTTTAACAGTGTATTTCTCCTTTAAGGGATTCTCTTTTTAGTTCTGTTTGTTTCAGTCACAGTCTTTACAGGGTTTATTTTCCAAACGTACATATCGTTCTTACCACCATTGATGATATTTATGCTACAAATGTATGAAGAGAGAAAACAGTCCTTATGCTTTTAAAAGTAGTTTATATAAATATTGCAATAATAAAACTATTCAGAACCCCATCCAATATTTTTCTGTACTAAAGTTCTTTTGTAAACTCACTTTGTAGTCAAGACAGATGAGTTTTTTGTAAGTTTATTTTTCTCAAACCAAGGAATGCAATTAGGTGACTTTTATCTAAAACATAAATCTGCTGACTTGCTGTTAAAGTTTTAGAAAATGAGGAAAGAGGCAACGATTGCATCAAGAATTGCTTAGACTGCAGTTGCATAGGTGCTTATTCTTAATTTTGTGTTTTGTTCTATAGAATCTTTATATGAGAAAACTGTAACGCCTACAGTGGCTATACGCAAGCAGAAGAGACCATGGAGAATGAAAGGGAAGAAAGATAAATCCAAAACCCCTATAGGAAAATACAGAGAAAGCTATAAAAACATTATTCTTCCTATAGGATGACTAGGTAGTATCCTCTGCTAGAAGAGTTCTCATCAAAGCCAATGTGATGATTTGCATGTTAAGATCATCTTTGGTACAAAACAAAGACTGGTAACATCGGTGCTTGAAAAAACAGTATTATAACACAGTGTACTAATTTAGAGAAGGGAGATGATTAGATAAGTATGTATGTTTTCCATAAAACAGAACTGGAGTATTGCCAGCAAATGATGAGCAGTTCAGCCTGTGAGAAAGTAGCTTTACTACTACTACTACTAACAGGTTTCATTTCATAAGCTCAATTTACTGTAAAATACATCTTCTAGCAGGTTTGAATGTCCCTTGCTGCTCTGGCCTTTGGTTGATTTCTGTAAAATTGCCAAAACTGAAGTGATGTGTGCTTACAAGTCATGTGCATGCTTGACATTTTTGAAAACTACACCATGAACTACATATCAGACCACACAAGATATGCTTATATGTACAGCCAAAAAATATCCAGGACCTTGCTATGCATATTTACTCTTTTTGGTTGTTGGGGTTTTTAAACTTTCAAGGGGGGGAGGGGAGCGTACTGTAATTTTCAGACACTGCTGTAGCAGGAAAGTAACATATTCTGTCTTTTTATCTTTTTGTTGAGTATCTCTATTGAACAATTCTTTAAATCATTAATTTCTTTTCTCTTTCCCTATGGATTAATTCACATATACACTAATTCATACATACATCTCACTTGTTTTTGGGTGTCTGGGGTTTTGTTGTTGTTGGTTTAGTTTGATTTGTGTTTTTTAATTAAAAAAAAAATATCTCTAAATCATTCCCTGAAGTACCAAATTCAGACGCAAATGTTTTCCAGATTATCTCCAGATGGTTCTGGGTTGTCTGACATAGACCAACATCTTATGGCCATGATATGGTCTAAGTAAAACACAATCCACAAACTACCTAGGGACACTGGAGTTGTAGCGACAAATACCTTTTGGTGTTCTAAATGGATTCTGTGAGGGCTGACACTGGCACACTACTTGCTGATGTGCACAGACACAAAGCCTGTGATGACACCATGAGAGTTATTAGACAGGGGCTGACATCAGGTGAGCTCTTCTAGGTGGCAGAACAATTTTCAAGGAGAACATGGGCCTTCAAGGGCAAATAGCAGATGAGCAGGAGGTGATGTGTTTTTTTTTTCTAGTTCATAGTTTTTTTATTTCAGTACCTGTTTTCCATCTTTTCCAACTGTCCTGGTTTCAGGGTTAAACCATGACACCAAACAATTCTTTCATCTCCTTAGGCCTATATTGAATAATAAACACTGATTTTGTTTGGATTCACCGTGGCTGAACCTTTAAAAGTAAAATATTGAAGTATTTGTCCTTTTATACAAAGTTTTTATCTTTAGTATAGTTTTATTTCAATATGGATAGTTTCTATGTTAAATGTAGCTCTACCACACATGAATATATTAAAAAACATATTTTTTAAGATAAGCTAGCAGTCACTTTTTTCTTCTTGGTTAAAAACTGTGTGCCTTTGAAAATAAAAATCAGTGTTTCAGTGCAGGAAAAAAGCTATACCCACAAGATTAAATGACACAGCAAGATACAGTATCTAAGATCGGTTGGGGAATTCTGAGACAATGTTGTGTTGACAAATTATTAGAAGATCTTGACTTATCATACATTTTGAAAGGTCACTCACCCTATGATAACAACGGCTGACACTTCAGACCCCTGCTTCCTCTTCCAGATACTAAGCATCTGAGAAAAACCAGCAGCATAGCACACCAGAGACTATTCAGCAGATGTCTGTAGCTGGTGATCTCAGATGAAGCTTCATCTACTTCTTAGTATGCCCTATTCCAAAGCTATATTCCTTGTATTTACATATGGTGTGTACCATTTCTGTACATGCTTTTCAATATAAAAGTAAGCTTCAAAGGCAATTTAAATCCATCTTTCAATGCACATACAACTGTAGTCTACAAGTAAGACATACCATCTTTTCTGCTAAATCTACAGAAAACACAAAGAACATTTTTGCAGAGTATAGGTACATTTAGATCTGATTAGAAGGTAAAAATGATACACAGAACCACCCAGAATAATTATGCCATTTTTAAAACACTCCATTCTTGTCCTAATTTTCCTGCAAGCTAGTCATGGGATGCCCTTGCAATTCTCACTGGTATATTAACATAAGGCTTTCTGAAAGTTTGTCTTTCTCTAAAAATACTTTTGAACTAGCTGAACTTCCTGATCTACTTCTCTCCCCAAAATAAACAATAAGTGAGATCTGTTTATATTTGAGAAGAAGCTGCTGTGAATACCCTTTAAGTGTTTTTGTAGAAGGGCTTTTAACTGCACATATTATTCTAAGGTTGTATTATGCAATATTCCCAATATGACAACTCTAAAGGATTTAATTGGAACATAAAAAGAGCAATATCCTTAATCTGATGTGTTAGGTTTTATTAATTGTATTTAATATTTTAAAATTTATGAAAATCCTGAATTACAATAGATTATGTTGGAAAAGGTCCCATGTTATTTGTTCCCTAATAGTCCCAGGGAAACTATATTTTTTCTAAAAGAAATACAAATCTCACTAAAAAAAATTGAGAAAGTTGGTGTGTATACGTCTAGAGAGAGGTTACTTTCCTTTTCATCTTTTTTTAATCCAAATTCTGATTTCTTTGCCTTTGTCAGATTAAATTAGGCTTTTAATGTTATTTTAATGTTATGTATTTAATATGTACAGAAAGTGGTCTGGGCCTAATGTTAGCACAGCTGTGAAATTTGATTTTTATCCTTTTTGCTAAAAGACTTGTGGGAGTATAAAGATTTTTATAACAGCGTTTCCTAAGGAGGTAAAAATAATCAGTATAATACCACTTTAAAAGAAGCAGATAATTTGCACAATACTCCTGACCATAGCAGTGCTTAAATAAACACTACGTAGGGTCATCCACTGCTTGTAAGCTGGTAAGAATAACTTAGCCATTACCATCCACTCCTGGTTTTTATTTATCAAATTCTGGCACTGTGACAACAGCTCCAATGCATTTCATAGAGTCATACAATAATTTAGTAGAAAGAACCTCTGGAAGTCATCTCCTTCAGCAAGGCCAAGTGAAATCAGGTTGTTCAGGGATGTGTCCAGCTGAGTTTTGGATATCTCCACAAACAGAGAGTGGAACAGCTCTGAGTAAAGCCTGGATCTGGCTTTCTACATTCTTCAGGGTAGCTGAAGACAGCAGTAAGGTCTCCCTTTCACATTCTCTTACTGGTGAACAAACCTGCAGCTGTCCTGTACTCCAACCCCTGCCCAACCTGGCAGCTCTTTGATGGGCTCCCTCCAGTGTGTGTGCTTGATTTGTAGTAACAGGGAGCACAAAATGGACACTCTAGATGCCTCCCCTACTCAGTGCTGAGCATAGGGAGCAAACACTTTCCTTGACCTCTATCTACCCTAGTCAGCTCACCAATGCCTTTTGTCTGGAAATTATCTTCAGTTTTCTTCAGAAATGTTTTGGTTGCAGCAAAGAGTTGGCATAGAAGACATCTCTCCATTCTACAGAGGAAGGCAGAAGCACTGCAGGTGACAAAAGGTGTCAATATAAAGGGTATATTTGATTACCAGGAGACAATGCCCAGTATGGCAAGACTCATGCCTGTTTCTTGCCTTCAGGATAGCTCACTATCTGGCATCCAAGCTACTCACCAGCAGGTGTCTAAGCCACCTTGCACTACTTCAAGGCACTGGGCTTGGGCTAAGCAAGGCTGTGGACTACAGATGCTTCCAGTGCCTGCAGGAGATTGGAAGCAAGGAATCTGGCCATTCTGCAGGAAGTTTGCTGTCTCTTTCTGGGGGGAATCTCAACCAGGGCTATGTCCCTCAATATTTCCTCTTCAATGTCATCTCGATCTCCAGTGGGACTCGGTCCCCAGTGACCTGGCAGAGTAGAACTGTTCGGTCCAGCCTGTTCCCCCTTATACTAGTTTCTTGTCCTGCTTCTCCATATCCTTCCTCCTTTAGGCTTCCTCCCTTCAGTTTATCCAGGCTTGATGACAGAGGAGCTGGAACTGGAAGCTTCCTGGAGCTTTCCAGGAAGGAGTGGATGCCTGCTCCTGCATCCCAGGGGTGCCTTTCTCACTGCTGGTGCAATTGGTATGGCCACTTCAAATCAGGTCTTTGACGGAAAGACTTGGTTGATGGGGCAGGCTTGTGCCAATCTTTCCCAAGCTGGACTAGGCTCTGAGGAAATGTTCTTGCTTCAGAAGTCCTTCACGCTCCAATCAAAGAGCTGACAACTCCCCTTTTCCTCCTTACGCCCCTGCCTGCTCCAAGACCCCTCAATGATCACAATGGGAAAGCTTGCTTGTACATTTCTTGTTCATCATTCTCTCACACTTGATGAGTTTACAAAGAGAAAATAGGAAATGTCAGTAAAGATAAGTTTCTTATTAACGTTTAGAATTAATCAGAAAGAGTACTTGTTCCATATGTATATGAAGATCTCTGGGAGAGGGTGAAAATATGACACTGAAGTAAAATATGTTTTACAATTACATTTTCAATTATTCTACTTTTAACTTTTATCACCTTCATTTTTTAACTTATTAGTGTCTATTTAACATGGCTTTATTCAATAAGACAAATATTGGTCACTCATGATCAAGACTTCTGTCAAACAGGTAATTTATAAAACCCTCAACAGAACACAAGATCAAAATTATAAGCCTTTTTTCTTATATTACAGTGCACTCTATTTAACTAGTAATATTGTTTAAATCAATAATCTCCAAAACATTATCTGGCACCTCAACTATTTTATATCAATGGCAGAAACTTCTTCAAAGTCATTTTGAATAATATTAGTTTGTTTCATGTACAATTAAAGGTAATAATAGAAGTGAATGTATAGAAAAAAAAAAAAAATTCTAAATTGATACATCACACTGTTTACTTAACTGCTTAAAAGCAGTTCTCTAGCAAGACCTGGACTTCAAAAAATATAACTTCACAGAATTTGTGTAAAATAATGTAGAGGAGTGCAAGACTGAATTTCCATCATTACTAAAAAGCAGAAGCTTGAAAAATCTTTTTCACAGAAACCCACAATGAAAATTTGATAACATATTTTATTGCACTAGCAATAGCAGAAACATACTAATACCTTAATTATTATAGTTGTACTTTTACTTGTAGTAATAGAGGATAAATAAGAGGATTTGAAAAGAGTTTAAATAAGAGGGTATTACTGTAACACTGGCAAATGAAACTGTCATTCTATTATCTGACCTTTTAGTTAGCGTAAGGTGGTTGTCAGTAGCACTCCAGCTTGTTTTTTGATAGAATTAAGGTCTATTTTTTCCAAAACCACCTTGGCTAAGCTTATATCAAGAAATAGCTCTTCTGTGATACCAGAAAACCAAAGTATTACCAGCCTACACCAAATCAGTTACATGTCAGATATTCAACTCCTAACACTGTTGAATTTGTTGCAACTAGCAAGTAGCATTGTTTAGATACGGTTCTTAAATTCACTGGTTTTCCTTCTATAGAAAAAGAGAACTCTGTATGTGTGTGAGCTATCCACTGGTAAGTAAAGCAGATGGAAAAAAAGAAAAAACCTGCTAAAACTTTGTATATTATGTATTTGATGTACTTGACTGAGAGGCAAAAAATAGCCATTATTGGGAGTGCTTGTCTTTTTATGACCATCTGTGCAGATGCATGGAAAATGAAGTGAAGGGAAGGAAGAAAATGAAGGACAACATAAAGAGTTCACAAAAACAACATGGTAAAAGACCTGACAAGAAGACTAAAATTAATTCAAGAACCAACAAGGACTCGATGAAAGTGCTATGGTGAATTTTTTACTCTCAAAGAATTCCCACAGCTCTTTATAATTATTCTATCTCATACTACAGTGACTGAGGAGGTAGACTTAACAAAATGTGTACCATTAACAAAACTAAAATATGCATGGCTTTTGTTCATTACGATCGGTTTTTATTCTTAAGAATATGCTGACCCATGTGCTGGATTTCTTCCTTCTCTGCTTTGAAAAGTACTATGGGGTTGTTAGATTCCATCTAAGCAACCTCTTACAGGGCCAAAAGAGATATATTGCATTGGGATAATTGGAAGAATTTCTTTAGTGTCTAATGAAATACACTATCCCATATTCTTCCACTTCATTATCAGCACTGAGTTGCTCCAGCTTTGAAATGAGAATTTATTACATTCCAGACTAAGGATGAGCACTATGTTGGCACATAAAGGAAAAACTATCAACATACACCTTTGTTTCACGTGCTCAGAAATCTTTGAATAGTCCCACCACAATTTTAAAACTGAGGAACTTGCTTCCTCCCTATATAGGTGGCTGCTGTAAAGCCCCATTTTTAACAGCACTGAGAATACAGCAGGTCTTTAAAGGGATCTGAAATATGTCTGTGGAAACATTTTCTCTCTATTTAAACATCTTGACGGCAACAGGGAGAGGTCTGTAGTTTATTCACCCAACAAAAGCAAGAAATCTTTAATATTGGGGACATAGCTAAAAAGTAATAGTTATAAATTATCGAATACTCAAATACATGCCATCAACATGTGTTTAGCCAAATACATGTTCTCAAGATAAAACTTCAGGGAAGGTAAAACTTCAGGCTTTTGTAGACTTCTGAATCTAAGCTTGAAATCCTCTGGATTAAAAATGTATGGAGGGTGATTGCAATATTCCAGTTTTACACAGATGAAACGTCATTGATTTTTGGCATGAAAGTAGAGTATTGTAGTGATAAATCAGACCTCTGCAATTCCTACAGGTCTAAAACAATGTTTTTTCTTATGTAACTTATGCAAAATAAAATTAAGAAAAAAAAACAAACAAAAAAAATCTAAAACCAGAAAGCAACAACAAACAACAAACATCCCCCCAACCCAAACCTCACTAGAAACACCTAAAACTAGAAAAGGCTTTGCAAAAAAAAGAAAAAAAAATAGTATTTATTTCATACAACATACTGATTTTAAAATATATCTCTTGAACACACCATGAAAGTGGAAAAGAAATAGAAGTTGTACTTGTTTTGTAGTGACCTGAATTTAGCATCAGATGTTAAAATCAAGACATGAAATTTTGGTAGAGAGATAAAAGTCAGAACAGAGATCTGACCACATGCCGGATGATATTAGTGGCAGATGTGATCGTCAGAAGTGTGATGGCATTTCCTCTGAATAGGCGAATGTACTCTTCAAACTTTGATGTTAACATGATTAGCAATGAAAGTATGCTTTGTTCCTTTGCCTTCACATGGTCTCAATATTGGCAGTTATCGTTTACTTGTATTTTTAAATCAAATATTATCCTGCCCTCTATTCATGTGCAGATGCTTTGCACAATGCTGCTTTTTTTGTTGGACCTAAAAGAAAACTGTGAACCAGTGTACTGAACAGGGGCTAAATATTTTATTTTTCTCTTTTACTCAATCCAAGCATTTCTATTTCCTAGTTTTATACTGGAAGTCCCAGTACCATGCTTTCCACTTCACACCAATATCCCAACTACTTTGTTCGTTGCCCCCAGACAGTCATTAATTGACTGCAAACACAACTTTATTGAAAAATGACTGCAGCTTTATTAAGCAACAGGATTTACAGGCAATAACAAAATCAATATAACAGTAATATATCACATAATTAAGTAAGATTCTTACAAGCTCTGCCTGTAGCCTGAAATATATACAACATCATTGTAACCGGTGATAGCTGTTGTCCAAAGATACAAATCCTGCTTCTAAAGTGCAAAGTACATATCCTCTCTTGATTGAAGAAAAAATGTCCTGTTTATCCCACACACATCCTCATCAGTCACCTAAAACTTCTAATTTATCCATCTTAAAAGATAATAGTTGTGTAACAATGTTGTCACTGAAGTTACAATAGCAAGGTATGTTCCTGAGAACATACTGGGATTGACTCTTTTATTCAAACTCCTATGAGTACACCTGGAAGTCAGTGATGCTTCCTGTATTTGACATGTTACTTGCGTGAGTAAAGATGGCACTCTCAACAAAATACATAAAACGTTAAGTCTTGAACATTAGAAAACCACTGAATGTCTTTCAGCTGCTGCAATAAATCTAAGTGTACTTTACAAAGTTCTGTGAACCTAAAATAGTTTACTATGTCCATGAGCTCTATCTGTACATGAATGAATGACACTTGAGACAACAGAATCGATTCAAAATGCATCTCTCAAGAGCAGAAATGTGCTTGAATACATAACTTTACAAAAACTTGCACAAGTAGTCTCTGAAGTTCTTCTATGTCCTTTTTTTTTAGCCAAAATATTAATTATTCTTACTACAGTGGAGACATGGCAACCTAGAAAGCCATGTCTGTACTGCCCTAATGGAACTTGGTTCTCTTGGCAACCCTGAGGTCAAATTCCCTAACGAAATTCCCTTACTGCTTCCATCTACTTGTGAAGTGTTCTCTGGGGCATGGTAGGCACGTTGTCATTTGAACAGGGAAATGGGTGAGAGAGAACCATGGAAATATCTATCACCTCCAGCAAATACCCCCATGCAGACTCAATACCTGTGCTCTGCAGTGCCTCTCCTGAAGAGCCTAAGCCTGCCTACCCCTTTCTCACATGACTTTGTAGTATAAGATCATAAGATCCTCATGTCATGACCCTATTCCGTCCTTCTGCACATAGAATGTATCTCATCTCTTCAAAAAGACACGGCACACGTAGGCCTCTTATTTCTATGGATGGTACCCAAGCAAAAGACAGTATGCTATGTCTAAGAAATCAACAGATCAGGAGAAAATCTGGACAGAGTTGTTTAGAAGTATGGTCTGGGAAGTCAGATGAAGCAATTCCAATTATACAGAGATCAGTTACAATTTGGATCAAGTCAACTTAATGCAGAGAGGAAAGCAACGACACGTTAAGAAAAGCTGATGGAGCTTTACAAGCCAAAAGCAGTAACTCTGCTTGGAAGTGGGCTATGTATAAGGAGGTCCATCATAAAAGACTACTAAGCAGCTTGCTCTATTCTTGGAATGGAAGATAGGAAGACAGATCTCCAAACTAGCAACTCAAAACACAGAAGAGAAAATTAGAATAGAAAACTATATGTCCTACAGAAGGATACTTCCAGAGAGACACGCAGAAAAACATCTGCCATGCACATAAGCCTATGAGTGACCTCTTCCTACTGTTTGCTTTGTAGAGACTTCCAACCCAGCAAGGCAACCCCTTCAGCTTCTGTGGAATCACCACCTATGGGGAGTGAGAACTATTCCAAAGATATTCACTGCCCAGCACCATGCTTCCAGGCTGGTAAACTCTTCCCTCATTCACAAGTTATTCTTCCTCCACATACCAGTGAGCACTATTCACAAGCCAGAGATGAGTTATTCTCTCACACTGTGCAGGGTAGAGTTCCACTACACTTACAGACATTTGAAAAATCCATATTGGGATATTCAGACTATCCTTCTACACTAGATGAGGAGGAACAATTGTCTTGTGCTGATTCCCTACACCATAAGCTCCATTTCAGAACTTTCGGTGAAAAGTCCTCAACATCCCTACAAAGCAAGATGATCAAATCTTTAAGGAAAATCCCAAGACAGCATTTCATTTTGTAGAAGAGGCAGAGGGAAGGATGGAGATTACTTTCAGGACAGACTTCGCGCAGTTTCCCCATCACTCAGAGAGACTCCTGGTTTTCACACAATATATTTACATAACTAGTCCTATCCCTGCTGCCTGAACATGCAGATGAACATGGATCTAAGCCCAGAATTTCTTGTGGCAGAGAGCTGTGTATTATCAAAGACAACAAAAAAATAACCAGATCAAGAACTGTATCCCAGGGGAATCTCACAATCTTATTCACCCTGGACACTTTCTTATGAACAACTGGGCAAACAGCCCAAAGCCTGATCTGGTTGGAATTGCACATCAGGTTTATACATTTGACAACAATAAAATATTTTTGTACTTTCCAATATGTGTCTGTTCTCTGGGCTTGAGGTCCTTTGGGACTGCCCTTAGCTCCACTGCTGTTTTCCTTGTCTTCCCTATGAGATCTGCATGCACATGCTCTGATCCTGGGAGATGAGAATCTCTGCACTTTCATGTATGGACTAATGGTCTCACACAGAAGACTTGGGTGTCTCAAATCCCACTCCAGTGAAAGGTTTGAAAGAGATGACTGTCACACTGAAAAGAAGTTCTCCCTGGCATCAGGGACATGAGAGGCTGGACTTCTTCTGACTAGGAGATGCACAGCCAGCATTTTTCTGCCATCCTTTGAAACAAGTGTAAGGAACAGCTTCTGTTAGGCAAAACACATATTCCTCTGCATGGATCAAGACTAGCAGAAGTCTGGCCAGGATGACAGGCTGTAATGTCTGTAGTGATGGTTTGACAGCAGCTTCTCCCGAAGTTCAGAAAAATGACATCCACATACCCTCAATAGTGAGTTGAGGAGTATGTTTTCTGATGTAAAGGGATGAATTAGGCTGGTACTAATTAAATTACTGGAATAATTTAATTTTCTTCCTTGTAGTTTCACAAGAAGTTTAAAAGTGTCATTTTTTTTCAAGTAAGAGGGAAGGAGAATATTTTCAGGGAGACTATAAGCAGGCAGACATGAAGTCTGGTGTAGAGGACAATGACCAGGCTGTCTGCTGACAGCAGCCTGTTCTTAGAGCAACCAGGGGAAAAACCTCCTACCTGCTGAGACAATAAAGAGGAAGAACAGAGAATATTATTTGAAAGGGAGGATGAATAAAGAGAGAGCAAAAATAAAAGTCTTGAATCCAGGAAAAGACTCTGAGAAAAGGTGATGAAGAATATCAATGAACGCTTCCACAAATGGCCTTCAGCTACATCCATTCCATGAGCAACTGACTGAAGGCATATCCATGGTCAGTAAGCCAAAAGCTATGAGTGCTTTTTGTCAGGAGAGACTGAGCAGATTGTGGTTCCAAAGATGAAAACCACTTGCCAATGAAGAACCCTTGCGTTATAATATTGATGATTGTACCTGAGACTCAAAATAGCTGTACTGTGGGCTATGATATCATGTACTATCAAAGGGTGTTTTCTACAGAGATGTGTCAAAACAGAATCAGTTTCTCAAATTTGTAAGAGGCTATCAAACAAATGTAGATAGTCTCAAGTACCATAAGCCAAACTCTGGGGGAAGGGCAGGGAGGGGGTTGCAAAACCCATAGCCTAGTGGGACCAAGAACATGCCCACACCACTTACCACAGAAAAGCAATCTAGAGGGACAAGTTTGTTGATGAGAACAGCGCTTTGGTTATGCTTCTCTGATCTTCCATATATTTTACATAAATTGGTAAAGGAGGGCCTAGGCAGACTATATGACTTGTCCTGCTTTAGAAAGCCATGTGTTTGGTCATTTCAAGGAGCCCAACAACTTAGCTTTCTTAGTGTTCACACTTCTTCTGTGAACATCCTCATACCCAGATAGCAGCCACACAAAATGTAAGGCAAGATCAGACTTTTTTAGTTTCCTGGTGGATTTACCACAGATTACCAGAAGTATACAAATTTCCTGTGTTCACAGTAAATCATCTCCTCTTACCTCTTGTCCACATGTAATCACTTAAGATTCACAGGGCGGCCCTTATGAGCAGGGCCTGGGGAAATAATTTCTGCACTCTAACGTACACATGCACACATATACAATAGTAGAAGGCCATATAAATTAAAAAAAATAGTAGTTGGTGACATGAATTGGTTTCCGCTTCCTCCTCTGTTCTATTGCTTTCATTTCTTGTAAAGCTAGCAAGAAGATCACTACAGAGAAAATGTAACTTGAGAAGGAATTTATATGCTCCCTCAAGTTATTCCTCTCCAAAGGGAGATGCTGAATTAAAGCATCACTATTCACTTAAGGTTCTGGAAAGTAAGCTATGGGAGACACACAGGTTGTACACCTCCAAATCCCATTCCCCTCAAAAGATACTAATTTCTTCTGTTATCGCACTACTCTGTATTTTAATTCTACCACGGACACCATCACCACCCCTCTCTTCCTTGTATCCCACTCTCTTTTGTTCAAACTAACACTGTTTTGTTCTTAAAAACTCCTTCTAGTAAAAACTTTGTGCTCTGTGGCATTTAGCAGTATTATTTAATTTACATTCTCAAACAGCTTCTGAACTGCAACGTGCAGAGAAGCAGTGAAGTATTTTTGTGACATCCACACTCATAAGTCTCCTGCTCCCTCACATAACCTAAACCATGCCTCCTGCCTCAGATGAAGAAAGTATTCTTCGTTTTCCCTCTTCTTCTCTATGTATAGGAGAACCACATATCTGGAGACAGGTATCATAATCTCACTTTGCAAAACAGTATTTTTAAGCTTTAGCATCTCTTTTAAGACTAATTTTCTGATTTTTAACTTATCTTATTTGACATACAGTTTTGCACGTGAAGTTGTAGATTATTTATCCTCTTATACAAAAACTTAAAAGATTTTCCTGGTGTTTTTAGAAATTTGTTTATTAAAAAAAAATCTACCTGTTTACAAACAATTTTTCCAAATACTGCAACATTTTGTAGGTTAGATTGTTTCTGTAAATATACAACATGTTTTTCAAAATGAAGAGACCAAAAGCATGTTCTTATCAATTTTTAACCCCTGAAATACATGGAGTAATTTTAAAATATTTTTTAAGTAAAAAAAAAAAAAACAAAAAAAAACAAAATTTGATCTTAAGGCCTTTCTTACAGTTGTAAACCTTTTTAGGGCAAGACGCTCTGATGACTCCAGTAAGAATAAGCATAATTTGTAAATATCAGATTGCTTTCACTCACATAACTAAGTATGAATTTCTGTGTGTAAATTCAGATATGAGTCGAAATGTTTCCAGTGACAACATGGGAGTTCATGACACTGTGGTGAATATATAACGAGACTGAGGATGCAGTTCAACGGCACCAGTTATGGCTCCCCCACTCACCTGCAGTCATTGCAAATCTTTGAAGCATCCTGTTACACCTGGGTCTCTGTGCAGCTCTCATTTCTGCTATAAACAAAGTAGGTAATGTGGGGGAACCACTTCTCTACCCCTGTCCTCCCTCAGTATCAGAGAGGCAGTGCTCCTTTGTTACATTCTGTGTAGATCTCATCTGGTACAATTTCACCTGTTCTAGGACAGGAGCTTTCTGCTATGTTATACAGAGCCATTTTTTAGAGGATTCCAGGTACTGCTCTTTGCAAGGCACAGAAAAATAATAATCACTTCCCCTGGGACTGTGAATCTGAGCTGCTTGCTCTTTGATAGCCTACAAAAAAGGTAAAATGTGTATATTCGAGCAAAATGTTACCATCATAGTAGAACCAAAGCTAATGGATGAGAATTAAAAAAAAAAGAGAGAGAAAAAACAAGCCTTTGTGTATTAGTCTATGCACTTTATCTCACCCTCTGCTGTGAAACAGCTGGTAAAAGATCCTATGAAGTGCAGTGTGGTAAAACAGAACACTGATCTGATCTGTTTACGCAACTTATATGTTCTCACTGTTGCTTGCAGTTAAAGTATGGATATTCTTGAAATCAAGCTTATCAGATACATTTGAAGTGTTTCCTGTATGCAAATTCAGTGGGCCTGAATATAGAAATTTCACTTGCCCGTGAATTTTTCATGTTGCATATACTTAGAAAATCTAATCTTGGAGGTTCATTACTAGAACAGTTTTATTACTTCTGCCATTGTATTGTTATCAGACCAGCAACATCCTGAATTTGAGTAAAGGAGACGGCTATTGGTTTGCTGATGTTCTTGGTTTTTCTTTCATTTTGCAGCACCTAGAATTAATAGATGGAGGAGTCCCCTTCACAATCACACATTAAGAGTGCAAATAGTTATTTCTAATAACACAGTTCCCACATTATTCTAAATGGGTCTTCATTCCTGTAACTGTTGTGAGGTGAATTATTAATATGTGATTATCAATAGTGATGGTACTAGGCAAATGCCACTGTATCAGAGGGATCAGCCCAAAGTTAAAACCGAAGTTTACAAGGATTAAGATGAAAGAAATCAATACAAATGACGAGAGGGCAGTGCAACAAGGCTCTGCAGTGTTGGACTTGCTAACCCTAAACCCTTCCACCTGAATTCTAAGAAGTAAATCAAAGAGCTCATATCTGGATCAAGGCACTTTCCAGCTTTGCTTTAGTGACAGGGGAATGGGCATTACCCAGAAGCTGCAGGGTGATGTTCAGAGGCAGCTAACAAACCACCAGCTCAGCTTTTCTTTTCCACAGGGCAAGCACTCTAAATGCTCCTCCTCCCCTTAACTTGCTGAAACTTGCAGCTGTGATTCACAACCTGACCAACAGTGATAGATAACAAACCACTGACCTTGAGGGCGGCTTTGTGTGTCAGCCTTCTTATTGCGTTGAGTCACCGCACTCCTCATGTGTGTTATTTTAAGTAGCACATTTATCAGCCAGTACCCAACCGAATATGTGGCCATGTGTATTTTATTAGTGGGTTTTTAGTATTAAAAAAAAAAAAAAAAAAAAAAAAAGGGAGAGAGAAAAAAAAAATCCTCTTTATTTCAAAAAAGGCTTGAAGGCTCCTACACACTTTAAAAATCTCCTTGTTTTCAGTTACAACATCAGGAATCTATATGTTTGCATTTGTACCTTTTCCAGACTGTTTTTTTTTTTCAGCACACTGCAGTATAGCAATGTCAGAAATATACCATTCCCCATAACAGGACACATCTGTGGTGAATCTGCACAGAAGCAATTAATTTCCTTGTGGTATTTTTACACTGGGGGCTTAATGCAAGTCCCCGTTATACAAATAAAAAGCTCTGGACAGCGGCTGCTGCCTGATAAAAAAAATAAATAAATAAAGTAAATCAGATTGAGAAGGGCTGTTTGGCCTAGGACTGCTACAGGCAATGACTTGTAATGAGGCATCCCAACACTAATTATGAAGCTTATTAAAGAGAATTGTCTAAGTTGTACTAAAATGCATGCTATAATCACGTTAAGGGAGACATGCATACTGAATTGGGGTCCTCCGGTTTCTTCCCTTAGAGAAGTGGACCCAATATTTAATGAAGCCAATTTGGGTCTCTGTTTATAGCAGCAATATTATTGTGCTTGGCAGACTGGTCAAGATGAATTTGATGGAGAGGCAGGTGAGAATCCCAGCAGCTTGGTGATAATTCACACATCATAGCCTTCACAACTAACTAACATCTGCAGGCAAGTGGGCCAAGAAACTGTCAAAAACAAATACTTCCAATCCAAGGATTTTATTACTAAACTTCTCTCAAATCTTCACTATGGTTGAAAAGGCAATATTTCAGTGTACTGTTTCAGAAAAGGGAAAAAAATTAAAAAAAAAAAAAAGATTAATAAAGATGTTAGAAGGCTGAACTGCTGTGAGATTTGTTTAATTATTCCCCACAGTACTGCCCCAGCAATCTGCTGACATTTAGCCCCGACCTTGCAAATCCTCAGTAAATATTAATATATCAACTCAAACAGGGACCGTTGTTTTATTGGTTCACGGAGCTCAGAGAGATTCGCCACAGCAGTGAAAAATAATGTGCAGAACTGAGGAAGAACGGCTCCTTTGATATCACCTTCTGCTGCACACATGTGCTGGGAGCATCAACAAAATGGAAATTCTGTTACTTTGCCACAGCTGTAGAGTGACACTTCAGATGCCTTTGCTTCCCTTTGTACAGCCTGCTGGAATAATCCCAAAACCACAGTGGCAAGAGATTAGAAAACACACACACGCACACGCGCGCACATACACACACACACAGAGGAAGAGAGGGAGAGAGAGAGAAAGAAAGAAAGATCACATTTTATTAACTGACACAGTGGATATTTTAATAATAGTAAGCTCCCAACTTAAAACCTAATAAGCTTTGCCCAGAACAATGAGCGTGCTAATGAGAGCCAAGGAGAGCTAAGTGCAGTCTACTGGAATCTGTTTACTGCTGCGACTTTTCTGTTTGCCTCTGTGAGTGCCACATAAACTTCTTTTTTCTCCAAACAGTTGCCCCTATTGACTGCTTCCGAATGTATTTTATGTGCCTACCAGTCCTCACAAATCCTGACAAAACACCCCAAATTTATTTTCTCCCTTTTATTTGCTTGCTTCAAATGTTAAATGTACATTATTAAAATATCTTCTCATAACTACACTGCCATTACTAATAGGCAAGTGTTTGATGTGGGTCAATACTGCATCCAAAATTCTTGGATTTAGGGGAAAGGGCTGCTGTGCAACATTTGGCATTCAGATGTATTGAGCTGCAGAGTTAATGCGTGATTAATTTTATTCATAAAAATGTTAATCACTTCATTGTGAGATCTCTTTAACATTCTGTGCACTGAACACCTTTTAACTTCTTTTTCACACAAGCTCACAAATGTATTTAATATTTTCAAACATTCTGTTATTACCAATAATACTGGTAATTAAACATACATTTAAAACGTAATAAAAAGCTGGCAAGTAACGGCACAGCACCAAACACAAATGGAAGTCCATACCCGCTGCCTCCCCCATAACCCTCTCCCCTTTGCAGCAACTGACCAGTTTCTTTAATGTGCACTTGTTTGCAGAGTCCTGGAGGCATTTTTTTCAATACTCATTGACACAGCCGAGTACCACGAAAATAATGCCGCCCTGTAGCACGCTGTAGATGGTGCTAAAAATACTTCTGTTCTCAGGGAGGTGAGGATCACAGTGCTGGGCACATCGCGGCAGGTTAAGTGTTCCAAGGGGGTTGTTTTGAGTTGGGATGGGGGCTTTTTTCTGAGACAAGCACTCGAGCCTCCTCAGAGAGTGGTGTCAGGCATTGGTGGGTGTGCCGACTGCACTCACTGACTTCTTGTTTCCAGCTGGGCAAGGCTATTGTGAGCGTATTCAGCCAATGCACTCATGAAACTGGATAAATGGATTAGTGGATCAGAGACACCATCGGCATCTTCAAAAGGAAAACAGCAGCCTGCAAAAAGACTGACATTTGTGTACTGGGGCAGAGGGTGTGTGAATGCTCTGCCTCCTCCAAAGGGACAAGACAGTGATAAACTTTCCACACTGACCACCTCACTTTGTGCTACAATTGACCAACAAAATAAATGGATTGCTTCATTGTTTTTGAACCGTAGGCAGCACAGGCAAAGCGCTACTTGTGCAGCAACAAAAGACAATGTATTGTGTGGGGCCAACAGCTCAAAATAAAACCTTTAATTATCTACGGGTCAGCCATAAATCTGGAATAAAAATAAATGTTACTTTTAAAACTCGCCTTTAATTGTGCATGGAGTTTACGCTGGAGTTTTCTATTCTCTCAGGAGAGGCTTTACCAGGACTTGGTGTGTGCCCCACATTTGCATTTTTGTATTAGCTTGACTCCCAAGGAACATGTTGGGAAACAAGTTTGGCTATCAGACATGAAGGATGTCTGTAATGCTAATTAAAGTAAGTAAAAA
>JANEMJ010013051.1:0-18488 GCA_024361745.1 Cacatua alba
TTCTTATCTCAACCCGGGGGAGTTACATTCCTTCCATTCTCCTCCCCATCCCTCCGGGAGCGGGGGGAGGAAGGTGATGGGGGAGTGAGCGAGCGGCTGCGTGGTTCGGAGTTACCAGCTAGGCTTAAACCACGACACCTGGCAAGGCTTTCCATGGTCCCCCTCGTGTCTTTTCTGTTGCCGGGTGCTGCCTGAGTCATCGTCATCTGCATGCAGAGAGCTGCATTTCTGCCAGAGCTCATCAGAAGTTTCATCTTCCACATGCTTGCAGGTCTCCTGAGCACCTCCTGAGTTCTGCCCTTCTCTTGTCACCTGCAGGCTCTTAGTACAGGGGTGGCACTGGTGTGGTTTGGGTTTTATTGGGTAGTGCTGTGCTGGATGGCTTCAGTGACAAAGGGAGTGAGATAATTCCTACAGGTCGGTGGCTGCTCTGGAGTGGGATGTAGAGCAGGAGTGTGGTGTCCTTCCAGTGCTGCACCTGCCCTGGGACCTTGTCCTGCTTGGTCACAGAGTCCCCTTTTACAGGATTGGAGATGCTAAAGTGTAGTGGAGCACAGACAACAGCTCCACAGTGT
The DNA here is from genome assembly GCA_024361745.1 of Cacatua alba. Classification (NCBI taxonomy): domain Eukaryota; kingdom Metazoa; phylum Chordata; class Aves; order Psittaciformes; family Cacatuidae; genus Cacatua; species Cacatua alba. The sequence continues at coordinate 576 of JANEMJ010013051.1, forward strand.
TCCGAGCTAGAGCAGGACTGAAGTCCAAGCAATTTGAAAGAGTGCTTCCCACTTGCTTTCCAGATGAAGCTTTTTGCTGGTTCTGATTCCATTAAGCTGTGCTTAGAATAGATCTGAAAACCTCCCTGGTAAGAAAAAAGATAGATCTGATAATTTAGTACTAAAACATTTCTGTAGGTGCCTTGTGTTTGCATCTTGGATGTGTTTTACATTTTAACCCCCTGATATTCATGACTTTTTCTTTTCATCCTGCTCCATTCCAGTAATTCTGGATACTCTGTTGACCCTCGCTGGTGTCTGGGCCAATTGTACCTTACCAGCCTCAGAATAAGGCAAAAGGAATGTGATGAAGAGGAAGGTGCTGTGGGGCAATAAACACAGATGATCCATTTGGGACAGGCTCTGCGGGTGGCTGCTGGGATCCTGGAGCTCCGTGTGCTTTCCTCTCTGCTTCCTGTGGTATCCAGCTTGTATCCATGAGCCAGCCTCAGGTTTAATTCCCTCCAGGCTTGCCCAGACAGTGTCAGTTGGTGGAAGGGTAGAGCTGAACCCCGGGCCCTGCTGAGCCAGAGCAGGCACCAGGCTGCTGGTGGTGGCTCATTCCAGTTCCAGTCTCACTTGGTCAGTCCGTTTCCTCTCCCTTTCCCTTCTATATTTGTCTTCCAGCCCTGATTGCTGAGCTCCTGCTTGTCGGTGGGAGGGCAGTGGGTCACGGAGCTGCTGGGGAAGGAAGGCAGCAGACTCTGGGTTTCTGTGGTTGTCCAATGGTGCCGTACACACAGGGGGGGTCAAGAGGCTGGGCTGGAGCCAGTAACACAATGAGATTACCCCAGAGCTGATGCTTGAACCCAGCCAGGATGCTGCTGTCTAATACTCTTTAAAGCTTGATTTTCATCTCACAGCTTTCCCGCCGTGCTGGAGGGGGCTGGTCACCTCTGGTGACAGGGGGACCGAGGAAGCAGCAAAGTCTGGTACGGGGTTTGCTGCTGCTGGTGTACGGGGCCTGGTTTGTGTTGGAGCCCCCATGGAATTGAACCTTCCAGCCTGACCCATCTCCCTGCTCCCTGAAAAGGGGTGGAAGCTTTTTCTGCCATGTTACTGAGCTGTGTTGTAGCCTGGAGGGGAGAGGGAAGAAGAGGGGAGCAGGAGGGAGCAGTGATGTGACCTCCCTGTGGATGCAGTGAGAGGTTACCTCAGTGTCAGACCTTACCCTGCACTAATTCCTGATGTGTGGAGCTGACAGAAATCCAGCCCCAGGGCTGTGCCCCCATTCTCTGGCAATCCATGGAGTTTCTAACACAGGGGTGTTGGCTGGGTGGCAGTAGAACACTCAGCTGACAGCCTGCTGGGTGAAGTGTGATACAGAGAAGTGGTTGAGCAAAGCCAGTGTTTTCCTAACTCAGATGAAGAGACAGAGGCAGAGAGTGGAAAGTGACTCGATGAGAGTCACCAAACAAGTCAGGAATAGCGCTTCTGAATTCAATTTGTGTTTGATCACCTGACTGCAGCCTTCCCACCCCTGGGATGAACACGTTCCATGCCATTGCCCGTCTCTGATGTTGTTCCGTGTTTCTGTTCCGTTGATGTTTCTTCTCCTCTTGCAGGAAAGGCTGAGGTACACACTGCTCCTGCTGTTGCTGCACAGTACAGACTCCTTCTATGTACCTGGGGTGGCTCCTATCAACTTCCACCGCAATGACCCTGTAGAAATTAAGGTAGGAGGAACTTAGATGGGACTGTTAGTCTGCCTCTTTTGGGTTTTCTTGTGTTTTCTTCTTTATATCATAGCAGATAAGTGGGACTAGGAAGTCAAATTTGGGGATCCCGGTTCTAAACTGGGGGCAGGTACTTTCTCTTTTTCACAGCATTTGTGTGTTGGGGGTAAGCAGCCCTCAGCGGTCACTGTCATCACCTTACCCTGCGGTTCCCAACGTGATTCTCTTTCTTACTTCTGAAATCTACCAAATTCCTTCAGCAGCTGCACCAGAGTCCTGGAGATGTGGCTCTGTTTGGGAGAAGAGCTCCCTTTGTCACCATAGCTGTGAAGTGAATTTAATCAGAGGTTTTTCTCCAGCATTATGCTGGCTCTCAGTGCTTTTAGAGGGTGGACCTTCAGGTGAATGATAGAATAAAGAAGTGGTTCGAATCAGACCTTTTCAGTTTTCTCTTCTACCTGCTCTTCTGCTTGGCTCATGTTGTGTCTTCGAGTCCAGTGAAGTCCATGATAAGCCCTTTCTAAGTGCAGGGTTTGTCCTTGAACAGATCTTGCAGGTCTGGCTGGCTGCAGAGCTGTTCCTGTGCAGTGTTGCTGGTAGGGAATGATGGAGCAGGAGGAGGCCAGGCATTCCAGACATCAGCAATTTGTAGCCCATTTCATTTATTTCTCTAAAGCTGTGGCCTCGCCTCAGCAGAATCCAGGCCCCATGGGGATGCTGAGGTTGGGGCTCCCACAGGAAGCACAGCACAGTTTTCTCTTTGGCCACAGGCTGCCAGACGTAGGCTATTTTTAAGCAAATGAGACTCGCCTGTGGCTACAGTGAGCTTCCCAGCAGAGGGGGCATTGGAATGGCTGTTCTCAAAGGGATTTCAGGAGCCAAATGCTTCCTCAAGTGATAAGGCGAGTCAGCAATTGCCAGCGCTCTTCCAATAAATGAGCTTGGCAGCGTTACAGACACTTCTGTTCTTCAGAGCAACCGTGGCCTTGGCTATCGTGGTGCCTCTCTGCACTTCCCTTGTGGCATGCGATTGGTGGGAACTCTCCAGAAATGCTTGGGGTTTGTCCCCATCTGTTGTCTTCCCAGTCTGATGGCTCTGGAGATAAAAGCTGCCAAAGTCTTCCTGTCGCAGGAGGCCAGACGTGACATGGTTGGTTTTCTAGGACCTAACCGCAGCCTTGTATGAAACGTGACTCTTGAGGCTCTTCTGAGCTTTTTGTTGTTTCTTAGGACTCCACTGAGTCATAAATTTGTGAAGCCAATCCCCAGTGCTTCTTCCTTCAAGCGTTCCTTTGTGAATGAATCACGACTAAACCGTAGCGCAGAGAATGTGCAACCAGGAACTGTGCAAAGGAAAGAGCTGGAGCTCTCCCAGGAACATCTGTCTCCTCTTTAATTATTTAACAGCTTCAAAAGCAAGCTTTATGGGAGGTGTCTTGTGTCAGCTGCTGGCTGATGCTAAGAGGATAGAGAACTCTGTCCTTTCATGGGGATAATCCTTCTGCTCTTCCTGCAGGCTGTGAAGCTCACCAGCTCGCGAACCCAGCTCCCGTACGAGTACTACTCGCTGCCCTTCTGCCAGCCCACCAAGATAACATACAAGGCTGAGAACCTGGGTATGTATCTGTTGAACAACGTGTTCCCAGCAGTCAGTGGGCTGCCATTCATGAGCTGTGTGAGTGAGGGTGTTTACAGGAGTAAAAGCAATTGCAAATGTCATCTCTAATAAACTGTTTGTGGGGAGCCTGCTTCCTCTAATCCGTGATGTGCTGTCTGTCTGCAAACTGGGATGTCCCTGTAGTGGGAAGGGGAAATGCCTTTCCTCATGGAGGGCTTGTAACCTGCTTCAGAAGTAGTGCTTGATGCTTCCAACAAACCAGCTAAACTGTCCTTCAGTTTATCCTTGCATCTGTGCTAACAGAGCAGACGTGCTGCCATCATTCCTGCTGTACACTGCCCATCCAGGGCAGGATCTGTGGTGAGAAGCCTGGTGGTCTCCAACCCTGCCCTTGTTTTCCTGTTTTCCAGGTGAGGTTCTTCGGGGGGACCGAATTGTAAATACCCCTTTCCAGGTCTCCATGAATGTGGAGAAGAAATGTGAAGTTCTGTGCAACTTCCCCAACAAACCAGTCACTCTGACGGTGGAGCAGAGCAAGCTGATCGCCGAGCGGATCAGGGAGGATTACTATGTCCATCTGTGAGTCACCTCAAGCGTGGGTCTGTGCCTGTGGGGACTCTGTGCTGGGGCCAAGTCTCATCTGGAATCTCTGTTTTCAGCATCGCTGATAACCTCCCTGTGGCAACACGGCTGGAGTTTTATTCCAATCGTGAGGAAGAGGAGAAGAAGAAGGAGAAGGATGTGCAGTTCGAGCATGGATACAGGCTTGGCTTTATGGATGGTAACAAGGTAGAGAATCCAGATGCTGTCTGAGGGATGCCTGGAGGAGATTGGGGTGTCTGTCAGAGGGTGCTAGAAGTCTGCCAGGGAATATCAGAGTTGGGAATGCAACCAGAAGCTTTTATAAAGAGTGGAAAATGAGAGAGAGGTCTCTCATTGGAAGAAAGGAGTGGCTGCCATGTGGTTGAGATGTGAGATACAGTGATACTTTTCAGGCCAGAAGTAGACCAAAGCATTGTCCCCAGTGCTTGGGGTGGTTGAGTGTTACCTTTTCAACATCTCTGTTCTCTCCTCTTGTTCCTTTACCCTTGGAAAGCGTTAGCCTGATGTTGCTCTGTAGCACGATGTATTTGGGAACAGTTGGAGTCTTTAGTTTCCTTCACTGAAGCTGCTTTCTGAACTCGTTCCTTCTAAACCTTCCCCATTCCTCCCTTGGGGTGCTAACGTTTTATTTAATGTTGGTCTGTTTCAGTTCTACCTGCACAACCACCTCTCCTTCATCCTTTACTACCACAGAGAGGATGTGGAAGAGAACCAGGAGCACACCTACAGGGTTGTGCGCTTTGAAGTGGTTCCCCAAAGTATTAAACTAGAAGGTAAGAGACTCCTCAGGAGGGGCACAAGAGGGAAGAATCTCTTGTAGAGCCAAGAGCTGAATGCTGCTGATGTGTGAGGGACACAGAAATGAGAGAGTCCAAATTACAGGATAAATAAACCCCTTTGTTATTAAGGAAGTACCAACAATGAGAGAGATCCTTGAAACGGAATCCATGGAAAACTGAATTTAAAAGTAAAGGCTGGGAGGAAAACACTCCTACATGAGTGAGCCCAATGGGAAATGTGCATTGAAGGGAAGTTGCTCATCGTGTGTAGCATCCCTCTGGCAGCAGCAGGCTCTGCTGAACAGGTCTTGTTTCCCAGCATATCATGTGGAATAGGGGATTTGTTCCCTGTCTAGATCTTGGTTTCTGAGCCTCTGGCTTCAGTTAAGGGAAGTTTTTCCCGTTTGGAGCAATTAAGGAGCACCTTATGGGTGCCTGGGATGAGGATGAGCCAGGCAGGAGGTGATCCAGAGGGATGGGCTGACCTCTGGATCTCCGGTGTGCCATGTTTTCCCTTACAGACCTGAAGGCTGATGAGAAGAGTATGTGCACCCTGCCTGAAGCTACAGGCTCTGCCCCTCAGGAAATAGATCCTTCTAAGGAGAACCAGTTGCTCTTCACCTACTCTGTCCACTGGGAGGTGAGGAACAGAAGCTGGCTGGCAGCTCACACCCTGCTCCATGTCACAGAGGTGTGGTGGGAGGCACTGGGAATGTGCTGGTGTGAGAAGGACTTTGCTGTTGTTTCAGGAAAGTGACATTAAATGGGCTTCCCGCTGGGACACGTACCTGACCATGAGTGACGTGCAGATCCACTGGTTTTCCATCATTAACTCGGTTGTGGTCGTCTTCTTCCTTTCAGGTGAGTGAGAACTGGGGAGGGAGAAGCCTTTCTCATTAGCGTGCAGGGAACCTCCTGTAAGCCTCAGCTGCCGGTGCCACGAGGGGATGTGGCTGTGTCTGAACCTGGTCAGAAGGGGCAGGAAACAAGCATCAGCACATGAAACCTCCTGTTCAGGCAGCACCCCTGGGGTCAGGCAGTTGTACTCACTTCTCTCCGAGTAGGGCAGTTGAGGGAGTAGAATGTGGTTAATGCCCATCTTGCCTGTCCATATTTAAGGAAAAAAACCCCGGAGTGCCCCATTCCTGCTGGAATACTGCCCCCCTGCTCCCTAGGGGTTTGTTTCTATCTCTCTGAAGGATGGGGAGATGGGGAAGGACTCGAGGCCTCCTCTCCTAACCAGAACTGTGTGTTGTTGAGCACCGTGTACCTGCACATCATGAGAGCAGCACAGCCGTGCAGGAACCTCTGAGCCAACCTCACTTTGTGCTTGTTTCAGGTATTCTCAGCATGATCATCATCCGGACGCTCCGGAAGGACATTGCCAACTACAACAAGGAAGATGACATTGTATGTGTGTGTTCCTGGGGCTGGGAGCAGAGAGGGAGGGAAGCACGGATGAGGAGGGATCTAGGATGAAGACTTGGATGTCTTGTCTCTTTCTTTGCCCTTGTTTTGCTTCGAGCCCTGGAAACAGGAGGGACAGTTGTGTTGTGTGTGGTCAGGACACCTTTGCCTGTCTGTGTACAACAGCAGATTATGGTTTAGGTGTCTTCAAATCTAAGTAATGACTGGAGACGGGTCCCTAAATATGTGCCCTGGCACTGGCAGTTCTGGTCTTAACTGTTCTAAGCTCAAGAGGAAAGAAATTTCTTAACCAGAGTGATAAAGTTCTGTAGAAGAACCAGATCCAGGGAAATAACCTCAGCCTAGCTGTGGCAGGACCTTAATTTCCACTGGAATATCACACCTGAATAGCCTTCTTTTCCTATTGTTGCTACAGGAAGATACGATGGAGGAATCTGGTTGGAAACTTGTGCATGGAGATGTCTTCAGGCCTCCACAGTATCCGATGATCCTCAGCTCTCTCCTGGGTTCTGGAATCCAGCTCTTCTGTATGATCCTGATTGTCATCTGTAAGTGGCAGGAGTAGCACGGGGTGGCTGTAAGAAGAGGAACGATGCCTGAGGGTGTGTGTAGCTCACACTGATGCTCACCTGGGCTGGAGCGGGGTCTGTGCTCAGCATTCCTCAGTCTCGGTGGCAGTTCCCAGCTGAGGCATCTTTTGTCTCTCCATTTCCTGTAATCAAGACACAAACCCTGGTCCACAGTGGGCTGGGAGACTCCTGCACGTGTGCCCCTTGCCTCAGAGCTGCACCTGCTCAGATCCCTGGGGAAACTGAGGCTAAAGCCGGGGCTTCCTCCCTCTGGCCAGTGCTGGAGGCTGTGGATGTGCTTTGTGGATGTGCTTTGAAGGCAGTGAGTCTGTGCAGAAGGCAGGTTCCAGGCAGCTGTGGTCTGCGTGTGGGGAGGCCCCTGTTCTCCAGGTGCTGGTGAGCACACATTCATCAGAGCTGCTCTTCTTTGTCCTCTTTCCCTCTGCAGTTGTTGCTATGCTGGGGATGTTGTCGCCTTCCAGCCGGGGCGCGCTGATGACTACAGCCTGCTTCCTCTTCATGTTCATGGGGTAAGTGCTTCCAGTGCTTCCCACAGCAGTGCTGTCCTGCCTGCCCTTCTCCCCAGCAATGAACACTGATTTTCTCTGTCTTGGCTTGTTTCTGTCCAGGGTTTTTGGTGGGTTCTTTGCTGGCCGCTTATACCGGACTCTGAAAGGACATCGATGGAAGAAGGGAGCTTTTTGTGTGAGTCTTGTGGTGCTCTGTGCTGTTTATCCACGTTTGCCGATCTGTGGATAAGCTCCACACATACCTGTGGGTAGCTGGGCACGGCCTGGCTGTACTGCAAAGATGTGGTGTGGGTTGAGTCCTTGTAGCTTTACATGGAAGGGCAAACACCAGAGCACGTACTACAGCATGGCAGGAGGATTGTCTGAGATCCTTGCTGCAGCTCTTCCACTGCCTGTTAGAGCTGCAGGAAAAGGGATGCTTCCTCCATGTGTGCCTTGCCCCAGCAATGGACCATTAAAGAGAAACGTCCGATCAGTTGGGGGCTTTCTCTGACCCTGTGTTGCTCTTGCAGACAGCCACCCTGTATCCCGGCGTTGTCTTTGGGATCTGCTTCGTCCTGAACTGTTTCATCTGGGGGAAACACTCCTCTGGAGCGGTGGGTACCTTCGTCCTGGAGCCTGTGGGATGGGAGGAGGGTGACTGGGCTGTCAGGGATCACTTGGTGTCACAGCATCTCCCCAGATGTGGGTGTCAGTGCAGCAGGTGACCAGAGGGTTGGGCTGGCTGGGAACTTCAGTCTCCAGGGCAGGTTGAGCTCTCAGCCTCCGGTTGTGACTCTTGGTGTCATTCCAGGTGCCTTTCCCGACCATGGTGGCCTTGCTCTGCATGTGGTTTGGGATCTCCTTGCCCTTGGTCTACCTGGGTTACTACTTTGGGTTTCGCAAACAGCCCTATGACAACCCTGTTCGGACAAACCAGATTCCCAGGCAGATCCCGGAGCAGAGGTGGTACATGAATAAATTCGTGGGGTGAGTGATCAGTGTCTGGTGAGTTCAGGCTCCTCCCCTCGGGCTCCTTGTGCTGCTGAATGTCGCCTTCTGCTGGTCTCTGGGCACAGCCAGATGGCAGATGGGTTTCCTTGGGCAATGTGGTACCAGAGACGTGCCAGTACTGGTGCTTATGGCAGTGGTACGTGCTCAGCAGTGGAGCAGCTGAGCCAGTGACTGTGTGAAACTTCTTCTGGTGCCCTGGGGCTGTAAAGCTTCTGCTGGAAGTGCTCCGTGTGGTCACAGGGGACTCGTAATGGCCAAGCAGTTGTATTGTGCTGCTCAGGATTTTTCTCTCTCGCTCTGTAGGATTCTCATGGCTGGAATTCTGCCTTTTGGAGCGATGTTCATTGAGCTGTTCTTCATCTTCAGTGTAAGCATTTAACCCTCTCTGCTCCTGTTCAGGATCCATCTCGTGCCAAAGCTTTTGAAGGGAGGGAGTTTCCCTTGGAGCAGTCTCCATTTCCTGCCCTGGAATAGGGCGGTAGCAGGTTCCCTCCAGGCTGTTCCGGAGAGAGCTGGGCTGTGGGTCTCTTTGGAGTGTTCTTTTGCTGAAGGAAGGTGGAGGTGTCTACAGGACACTCCTTGGTGATGTGAAGGACAGTGGTAGGGCTGAAAGCTACTATAATGTTATGGCAGGGAGGGGGTCCTGGTCTGGAGGCATTCCCTGAGCCATTCCAGCTGTTGCTCTTTTATGGACAGGAAGGAATTTGCTGCTCCATTGCTGGGGGATGGAGGGAATGAACAATTTACCTCAGAGCTGTCTTTGGGCACCTTTTTGCAACCAGATTCCTTTGAAGTAACATTGTGGAATGCATTAAATCTGCAGTTCCATGAGGCCTTGTTTTTCCTTGGGTTAACTGCTAGAGTTAGTCTCATGTTTGCTGCTTGATCTCAGTAGTGTGGAAACAAACCTCTGCTGTGTCTTTGTTCCAGGCAATCTGGGAGAACCAGTTCTATTACCTTTTTGGCTTTCTCTTCCTGGTGTTTATAATCCTGGTGGTATCGTGCTCCCAGATCAGCATTGTCATGGTGTACTTCCAGCTCTGTGCTGAGGTGAGAGCTCATGTTAGTGCTGCTGCTCCATAGAAACCTGGTGCAGCCTGGCCTCCCCAGTGGGGTTGTTGTTAACACCTCTGGACTTCAAGGAGAACTGAAGCTACCTGATACCTGCTAGGCTGGGAATTGTGGCTTCATCCCAGGAATTCTGTTGGGAGTGGGGTGTATTGAGCTGACATCTCTTCCCAAAGGAACTATTTTATTCCATCCACATAGAAGATGAAACGCATGGCCAGAAGTGAGCAGTGTTCCTCAGTAGCTGTGATCTTCACTTCACTGTCAGCTTTTTGTCCTCTCTGTTTGGAAACACTTCTGTGACAAAATAGTTCCCCAGCCCCAAACTGGGTTCCTTTGAGTCATGGAATCATAGAATGGTTTGGGTTTTGTTTAAGCTCATCCAGTTCCAACCCCTGCCATGGGAAGGGACACCTTCTACTAGAGCAGGTTGCTCCAAGCCCCTGTGTCCAACCTGGCCTTGAAGGAAAATGGGTGTTCTCCCTGCCCCAGAAAGGTCCCAGCTCCCTGGGGCAGTGGCACAGAAGGTAGCCTGTGGGATAATGATGCTTTCTGCCCTGTCAGGATTACCGCTGGTGGTGGAGAACCTTCCTGGTGTCTGGAGGATCTGCCTTCTATGTGCTGATCTATGCGGTCTTCTACTTTGTGAACAAGGTATTGTCCTTCCCCTCGTATGAAAGTGCTACCCTTCTAGAGGAGACTGTTTGGATTTGGGAAAGGACAGAGTCCTTCCAGAGGGGGGAGAAGGTTGTAGGTGCCTGGGATCCCTGCCTGTGGGTGTTCCCAGTCCCTGCCTCGAGGGAATCTCTTTTCAGTTCCCATCAAAGTGGAGGGATTCCTCCCTTTGGCCCCTTGCAGAGCGCACTGCCTGGTTTGGGGAGATAACTCCTGTTACCTCTGCTTGATTTGGTCTGTTTCTCCCTCTTGTTTTAGCTGGATATTGTTGAGTTCATTCCCTCCTTACTATACTTCGGCTACACCGCCCTCATGGTCCTGTCCTTCTGGCTCCTCACTGGCACCATTGGCTTCTATGCAGCCTACATGTTTGTTCGGAAGATCTACGCCGCAGTGAAAATAGACTGAAGGTGCAGAGACCCAGCAGGAAGCAGACACCTGAACGTGTGTCCTGGGAGCCAAGGGGACATCTTCTCCCAGCTCTTTTAAGGAAACAAAATCCCGTGGGAGATTGACAAGAGAAATAAATAACTCCTCATTTTTGGAATGTAACTTTGGCACAGTGTACATGGATTCTGGGCTACTTCTGGGGAGAAGAGGGGTCTGTAGATACCTTACATTTTAACTTTATTATCCTGTTCCATATTTGAGGGAGTTTTTTAGCAGAGAAATATCCCTCTGTATAAGTAAACCCCCTTTTTGCTAATTCATCCTTTTTTTTTATGTTGATGACGAATGGATTTGGGACAGCAATGGAAATGGAAACACTTGTGAAGCCGTTTTCTTCCAGCCCCATGGGTGCTCTAGGATTCAGGGAGACTCTTCAGACAAACACCAGACTGGGTTTCTTTCCTGCCTTTGTATCTGCACAGAAGAGGGAGCTTGACTATGGCAAAATCCAAGGAGCCTGAAGGCTCCAGAGCCCGGCCTTTGGCTTGTTTACAATTCAATGGAGGTGCCATTCGGAGCCTGGGAAGTGCAATTTTACCCTGGGAGCACTTGGGAACTGCAGCCTTCTTCAGCATCACTTCTCCCTCCCTCCAGCCTGGGTCGGCACGGGCCGCTTTGGATGCTCCACTGCTGGTATTCCCCTCGCTCGGGCAGCGCAGCCACTGCAGCAGGATGGAAGTGACGTGGTTGTGCTGGAGACCAGGACTGGGAGGAAGCATGAGGTAACTACAAGGGTTTGTTCTGTCCATGGCTCTGCTCCGGGAGGTTTCCTTCCTGGGAGCCCCTGCAGACCCTTATGGACACAGGGCTGCGCTGCTGCTGTCACGTCAGTGCCAAGCAATGATGCAGTATTGGGCCCGAGTGTGTGTAGGGACAGAGGGACGGGCCCCAGGAGCGCTCCCATGGCCAGGGGTGGGCTGGCTCCCTGCCTGCCCTTGCTGCTCCCTCCTCCTCCTCTTAGATTCTCTACCTCCAGGGAACAGAAATGCGGGCACCCCTCAGCTGTACTTTGTCCTTCTCCACAAAGCAGTCCAGGCCTCGGGATGGCCGGTGCGGGCTCTCCTGGGCTCTCCTGCAGCTCCTCTCTTCCTGTGGCTCCATGCCCGAACCAGCCCATGGGAAGCTCTTTCTGAAAGAGGTTAAAGGTGGTTTCTGTTATTTTGGTCACATAAATGCTTTTTACCTGTGAAAGGTCCCAGGTCACAGCAAAGGCTCCCTCCAGCCCAGAGCAGCCGGTTCACTCTGGGCTGCAGGGGAGGTGTAGTGACATTTATGAACATTGTGCTCCTTGCTGTTGTGAGCAGCAAGGTCTCCAACCAACCTGGTGACACCCAACCAGAGCTGTCCTGAGCCCCCTGTTCCCAGCACTGATGTGCCCCCCGTGAGGGCTCGGGGACTTTTTGAACCCCAGTTGCCAGAAGGTTCCACCAGGTCCCCTCAGGGACCCGTCTCTCACTGCTGGGGAGCCAACTCCTTGGCACCGACCCCTCCAGCCTTCCCTGATGGCTTCTTTGGCCTTCATCGTGCCAAAACCTAATCCACCAGGAAGCAAGGATGGGAAAAGGGAGCAGGGGATGCCTGAGCCAACTGTGCTGTGGAGTCTGTGTTGGTTCTGATTTGAGATCCCTCTCTAGCTTTTGGTTGATTTTTCTTTCCCCCTTTTCTGCCCCAGTGGAGGGGCTCTGCAAGCAGTGATTTCATTTCTCGCCCTTCCCCAAAGTGTTTTCTCTGTATTCTTTGTAATTTTTAATTAATGTATGTATTCTTTGTGTCCTATTGTAAATAAATCTGCCATTGTCCTGTTGTCCTGCTCTCTGCCTTCTCCTAAGCCACCTCTGGGGATTCTTTTCATCAGCACCCATGTGGTCTTTGACGTGTGGCTTCAGCAGCAGCAGGGCCTACAATGAACCTGGTTCTGTCTGTAATGTTTTTCTCCTGGTAAACCTGGCTGAGCTTTAGGCCTCTCCTGGTGTGGCACATCCTGTGTGCTGCTGTGCACGTGGAGCTCCAAGCACTTGGAGCTGTTTCTCGCTGGGCCGCTCTCATGGGCTGCCTGTGAGACTTCAGTGACTCGTCCCTCATGTGAAATACGTTGTTTGACTCCTGTAGTGCCAATGGCTGGAGAAGCTGGATTGGAACAGCAACAAACTGGTGGTGCTGAGCAAATGGAGGTGACAGCACAGAGGTGAGAGTGGGGGTAGGATGGGAGCTGGAGCATTCTGGAGGTGTGCTGCTGCTGTGGGAGCTGGATCTTCAGTGTTGGCTTCCAGCTTGATCCCTTTCCCAGAGCTTGTGTGTTGCTGCTGGGCCGGGGGTGGCATATACCTGAATCAAAGCTCAGTGATCACTGGAACAGTCTGTAGGGGAAATGCTGCCACATGTGAGCCTGAGTAACCCGAGCTTTCTGTCTACCAAACACTGCTCTCCCTGACAGGAGGTGACAGTCTCTGCTGTCCCTGTGTCCCCAGCAGGGCACCAACGATGGTTTTGGGTCTAATTCTTTGCTTGAAAGAAACTTAATCTCTGGATTCATGGAGGGACCTGGACCTTTGGCCTCAGGATTGTGTCTTTACTTCAAACCAACTCTTCAGAGCACAGAAGGAGGCTCATGGCTCCATCCCCTCGTGCACACATGCACACATCCCCACAGCAGCTTTCCTGGCTGCATTGCAGCAGCCACCAGCAGCCTGGTAGCTTCCCGCTGTGTGTTACCCACAGTCACACTGGCAGGAGCTTGTCTCAGCCGACTCCTTCTGATTCTCCTCATGGCTCGGGATGTATTTCCTAATGGACACTTGGAATGTGCTTCCTGATGGACACCGTCCCAAGTACGGAGCTGAGATGCTCCAAGTATTTTCTATGAGCAGGTACGAGCTCACTGACCAGCCTCAGGAAATCAGTTGTGAATTGTGTATTTGGTGTTTCCAATGGGAGCAGCCTCAATAGCTTCTAGACCTGCTGACAAGATACTTACAGGTTATAAACTGCTGTGGAATAGGCACTTGGAATCCACTTTCCAGCCCAAACACTTGGCATAAGCTCCAGTGTGCTGCCTCCAAACATGCTTCCTTTGCTGGCCTGGACCTTCCCTGCACTGACCCATTGGTGCACTTCTGCTGTTGGAATAGCTGGGAAAGCAAATCACACATGCAAATAATAGCAAAATGAAATCCGTTTTTATTCTTTGACAGACTACTGGTAGGAAAAAGCTGCCTGGCTCTAATTCAGCTACCTCTGCTAAAGGAATTCCAGTGCTGACATCTGTCAGGGTACAATGCAGGCACCAAGCAAGCGAGCTGGATGTTCCGGAACAGGGGAAGGTGTGTGGTGGCACTGCATAAATCTGGGACTCCTCCCTTGCAGGAAGGGATCAGTTCTCGCCATTTATTACTTTACAAAAGAAAAATACTACTAATCCTCTCGCCTGAAGGCAGGGAGAAGGTTTGCATATACCTGGGAACAGTGTGGAACTCTTCACTTTGCAAAGAGAAAAGCAACAGGAGACAGGCCTGAGGTATTCAGTGGTGGTAAACAGAAGACTGGCTGAAATGCCCCATTTACCTTTTCTGTTAGAGAACAAGAAGGCACTCGTTGAACTTCAAAGGCAACGTTTTCCAGTGGAGAGAAGGAAGTACTGCATTTAACTCGGGGGATCATTGCCACAGGATATTGCTGAGGTAAATAAATCTTATATTACATTTTGATACAAAAGTAGTATTTGCAGCATTGCTGGCTAACCTAACACACCTGCTCTATGGTTGGAGATCAGTGGATCACTAAACAGTCATTCTGGGAAGAAATACTAAGCTAAATTCAAACTTAACATTCTGGAGTAGAAGGGGAGAAGCCAAGGGGCAGTCGAGGCACGGCCAATGTCCCGCTGAGGGCTCCATGGCAGGGAGAAGGGGTGTTCTCTGGGGAGGGCAGCATCAGCTTCACCAGAGGAGCTGAGAGACACAGTAGAGGTAGATTTTGCATTTTCTACATTTATAGAGAACAATATTGACCAATTTCCTGGTTTATGTTGGCCTACAATGGTTCCTCCACGCCAAGGTGTGAAGATCTGCACTAATATATAGTGGGATCGACCTCTGTGTGTTACCATCTGCAGGAACAGTGCCCAGGGAAATGAGAGCAGGAGATGATGCAGATGCTGAATGGCACCAGCAGTGGGGCTGGCACTTCCCAGTGTAATCCCTGGCAGTAGGCAGGCTGTGGGAGAAGGTAAGAGGAGGGGCAGGGAGCAGGGCTTTAACTTCAGGAGGCAAGGCTGGGGAGGGAGAGAACAAAAGGGCTGATAGAACCAAATCCGAAGTGAGAGGGTGGCTGACTGCAGCCCAAACCCTCAGCCTTTGTTAGAGTATTAGTGTTGGGGAGGATGCTTCAAATACACTGACAGAGCGTATGTGAAGTTGGGACCGATTTTTCCTCCTGATTCCTATCACCCGGGGACTGAGGTAAATCACATCTGGAGACTGCTTCATGGATAAGCCAAAAGGGTTCTGACCTCACTGAACTGCTGTGGTAAAAAGCCCACATAGAAACTCCTCCTCTGCTCCTCCTCTCGTGGGACCCTGCGGCGTGGGGCCCTGCAGCCTGTTCTTACTGACAGTACTCAATGCCCCCAGCCCCAACCCACCTTTCCCCCGCCAGCTTTGGTTTCCAGAACAGATGCACCATCTGTCTGCCTGTGGAAGAGGTTTCAAAGGGCTCTACCCACACCCCGCATGAACAAGCTCAGCTGCGAGTGCTGCTCCATCCCCTCGAGATGTGGACAGCCAGAGAGACACGCGGGAAGCAGCGGCACAGGGGCTGCAGTGGTCCAGAAGCAGAGGGTTTCCCCATGGGGGAAGAACATGAGCAGTGAAGAGAAATCAGTGCAACCTGACCTCGTTGTGTAAACAGTGTTCTAGTTCCACCAGGGATAATCCTGGTGTATTCTGGTGCCTCCTATTTTTGTAATGGCAGGAAGAGATCTGAGTTGTGTAAACAATGGCGCTGTGCTGAGCTTAACCTAAGGGCTCTGAAGAGGAGAATGAGGTGACGGCTCTGAAGTCACCGTGTAAACGGTCTCGTTGCTTAACACTGATGTGGAGTAAGCTGCGTCGGGTGGAGTAAGCTGGTAGGTGATGGGTGAGAGGTAGTGGGGAAGGTCGCCCTCTTCCCCATGGCTTCATACAGGGCGGGTATCCTGACTTCTCCTCCTCCATGTGGAGGTGCTGACTGTTGGGCCAGAACTGCAGTGCGGGAACACGAAATGGTAGCTGGACTCTTCAGAAGTTTTGCCCACGATGAAAGAGTCTCAACTCCTTCTCAGGGACAGTCCCTTCCCCAGGAGGAACACAGGCAGCTCCGGGGGCTAGGGGAAGGTCAGTGCTAAGCGTGGCTCCTGATTCACAGATTACAAATTACATCAAATAGATCCAGTCTCTGAGCTGAAATCTTTTCACTGTACAGGACTGGGACTCGCAGGAGGGTATCTCCTGTTCCAGTCTACAAGTGCTCCCCTCCAGAGATCAGAAACCTCCCGTCGGAAACAGCTTTGCAAAGCTTTCACACCCCAAAGGGGAGTAAGAGTTGTGCGTTTTTAAGGCTCTCCGCTGAAGGGTGACCGAAAGATCGGTTTCCAGTGCTGTTTCCAGCTTATTGGAATGCCTGGTGGAAACGTGGCAGTGTGGTTGTGCTCAAGCTGGAGGTGAAGACAGGGGGCAGTGAATGAAGGGGCCCAAAGTTCAGCGAGGCCCCAGCTCCAGGAGATTCTTGAGGTTGGTGTTGCAAAGTGGTAAGCAGTGGCTGGGTCTCCCCCTGTGAGTAGCCCATGACCAATCCCCCTGAGGACACAGGTGGATTGCAAGGAGGAAGATTTAGGGGGAGGAAGCTGAGAAGATGAGAGAAGTCCATGTTAGCAGCACAGAGAGCCTCTGAAAGGTTTGCAGGGCTCTTGGAAAGCAAAGCCTCATCCAGAGGGGGTGGCTGAGGCGAAGAGGACTGAGGCTCACCAGATGAGAGAGACAGGCTGCCAGGGAAGTCTGACAAGAAGCTGTCCACCTCTACTTTGGGTAGTTTCTCAGGCAAATATGAGGTAGATCCAAGCTGATACTTTGGAGGAGGTTGCGGTGGGGAAGAGATGGGGGAAGACGACTCCAGAGGATAGCTCACTCCCATTGGAAGAGAGTTAGGAACCAAAGAATGGGGCATCCCTGAGCTAGGCATGGTTTGGAGATGTGTGCTGTACATGCCCACGGGCAGCATGCCCGGGAAGCTTTTACCACCTATCATGTCTCTGGATGCCACGCAGAGGACAGGACTCAGCTCTTCTTTCACTGCGACAGAGGAGCTGCAGCTCAGGAGACCCAACATGTCAACTGGCTCTGTCTTAATCTTCAGCAGTTCCTGGGAGTGGCTTTTCTTCATGTGCCTGGTGAGATGATCCTTCCTGCCAAACCTCTGGGCACAGTACTGGCACAAGAAGTCCTTCCGGCCCGTGTGTACCACCAAGTGTCTCCGCACGTCCTTGCGGGTGTAGAAGCGCCTGTCACAGTGGTCACACGGATGCTTCTTCTCCTTGGCTCCAGCAGAAGCCCGCCTCGAATGCGCCTTGAGGTGCTCCAGCAGGACCTGGGTGCTCTCGAAGGTCTGGAGGCACACCTTGCAGCTGAGGTCCCCGCTGGCCGCCGCGTGCATGGCCAGGTGCCGCCTGAAGCCTAGCTTGGTGTTGTAGTTCTTGCCGCACTCAGGGCAGTGAAGAGCCTCCTTGTTGGGGTCGTGGGTCTGGAGGTGGTTCCGGAGGTGATCCTTCCGGTGAAACATCTTCTCGCAGTACATGCACTGATGAGGCTTCTGAGCAGAGTGCGTGGCCATGTGCCTTTGGGGGGAAAAGCAGCAAAGTTCAGGCCAGTGTCTGACCCCCAAGAGAACACGCGCTACTTCCTCAACATATTACCTTGTTCTCTACACAAATCCCAAACTGCTGCCACTGAACACCGCACACAGACACAGGACATAGCAAGGAACAGTTACAGAGACCCCCCACCATGCATCACCTCCACACACAGACACTTCAGTCACCTACTCAGCCCCTGTTCTTCCCGCTGAGGCTGTCAAAGGGGGAAGGACAAAGGAAAACTTGGGAGTTTATGACAAGAATGCTCATCTGCTGCTGAGGCAGGAGGCATCAGACTGTGGTGGTGTCTGTGTCCACAGCCACTGTGGGCTGACTTCACTTTGGTATCATGCCCTCTCTGACACTGTCAAAGTTTCATCTAGTTTCAAGTTCCTCATAATCACACAGTTGAATTATTTTATGCTGTATTTCAGTACAGAAATGAGAACTCTACTCTTCATGCTAGAATAACAGCTGCCACAGAAATATTCCTGCCATTAAAGGCAGGGCTTATGAAATGTGAATGCTGTTCTTGCTTTTCATCTTGTTTTTAATCTGTGCACTTCACTTCTGAAAACTTCACTTTCTGCTTCAATTTCCTC
>JANEMJ010013053.1:0-13322 GCA_024361745.1 Cacatua alba
TGCCATGGGCAGGGACACCTTCCACTAGAGCAGCTTGCTCCAAGCCCCTGTGTCCAACCTGGCCTTGAACACTGCCAAGAATGAGGCAGCCACAGCTTCGCTGAGCACCCTGTGCCTGTGTCTCATATCTTGGCATAGTTCTATGTTTTCCTTCTATTCCTTTTCAATGTGCAGAATTGTAAAGGAAACAGAAATTTCCCATGCAAGAGGGAACTCAGTATGGGGGGATTCTGGTGGAGAATGATCTTTGAAATCACGGGTGCAAGCCGGGGCACTCTTGCCCCCCACCACCTATCACTCTTCAGGGACTGATCCTCAGAGCACTGCTGGAGCTTTCTGTTGGGTTCAGCCAGGTGCCCTTCTTCCGTGTTCTCTGTCACAGCTCTAACCAAGCTCTCGCTGCCTTGTCCATCTCCTCCACTGAGCGGCATGGCTTTACTGCTGGTCTGTGCCTTCCCAGCCACTCTGTCTGTCTGCATCAGTGTCGAGCATCCCTGCTCAGCCGGTGGATGTCAATGCTGGAGCTTGAGGATCTCAGGGTTGTGATGGCAAAAGCCCAGAGGTTAAAATCTTTTGTTATTTGAAGAGTTTCCTAAACACTCCTCAAAGTCCTGTAATGAAAGGAGTGGTTTTCTTTGGCTTCCTTCCCAGACCTACCCAAACAGAAGGCTGCTGACTTAAGGCTGTTAAACACTTTGATGTATGGCTGTGTCTCCTTAAGTAGAAGATCCATATTCTTGAGCTAAGCTGCCATGACACAAGGACATTATGAACTCTCTGAACCAACTGAATCCTACAAATGAGCCATTAGTTGGCTCTACGGCACATTGGCTTCCCTGTGCTGAAGGGGGCTCCCGTTAAATAAGATAATCATTGGTGTCCACATGCCTGCCAGGCTGTGATGTGTTAATTTTAATGCAATTTGTCTTGCCCCCTCCTACCCGCTTTCCCTTGAACACAGTGGTCAGAAATCCCCTGCGCCATTCCGGGTTTATGCTGCTTCGTGAGCATGGAAAGAAGCAGGCATCACCTCCTCTGATTGCTAGGAAGGACACAAGGAAAATCCCACTGTTACACCAGCATCCGTCACAACCTGACTTCTATTACCTCTGATGATAAATACTCTTTCCTGCTCCTAAGCCAACCAGCAGTAACTGTGCCTGATACATCTGATTAAGGATCAAAACTCTATGGAGGAGGTGTGTTGGGATCCTTTCGAGCTCCTGAGCATCCTACAAGCTCCCCAAATAAATGACAGTGCCCGGCTTAGGCTGTAACCTCGCATAGTGCTGGTGAGGCTGTGCTCTCATAAGCTGGTTTGAAAAGCAGCATTTCCAAGGTGTTCTCTGGGCAAAATGAGCATTGGAGAGTCTTAGCTTAAAAAAAATAGGAATAAAAGAGTAAAAAAGAAAAAGCCTGAATAAAAGCATGGTATAAAAAGGAAAGACTTCATTTTAAGAAGTAAAATCTCCATGCCCATTACAGGGTAAGTGGCCAGAGGATATTTCTACCCCCACCATATTTCAGAGGAGTTTTTGCCTTTCTGACACACTCCACTTCTTGCTCCTAATGTTTTTGCTCCCTTGATGGATCTAATCTGCCTTGCAGCATTGTCTGTGTGCAGACGTGCAAACTGGAGGTCATGATTGCAGGGAAGGGAAATGCGTGGGTAATTTATTGTGTAGGAAGAAGGGAAAGAAGGAGCCAAACTCCTGAGAGTCGCGTGTGTAATTGCAGTCTAACCTCCTCTGGAGCCTTTTCAAGGAAACCCAGGTCATTTGGAAATGGAAGCAAAATATTTGCTCTAGATGACGAGTCTTTAAGGGCCTGTCACGGCAGTGTTAGTGACGGGAGCAGAACAAGGAGGGGGTCCTCTGTCTGTACAGATCAAGGCACAGACAGTAAGTATTCACAAGGTACCAGTCCACTGCTCTTTTGATGGTTTGCTTTCCACCCGGGAGGAAAACTTCTTGCCAACATTTTCTTTTGCCATAGAGGCTATCGGAGGTATGTAGTCCTCTGCTGCAGCCCACCAGGGTTGGTGGTGGAGCTGCCCAGGGTGGATTTGCTCAGAAAAGGCTTGTTCAAATAAGCTGTCAGGATATCTTCTGTTTCTTTGAAATTTGAATGAACTCACAATGGTTTTTTTTCATTAAAAAGTGAAGAAAAATAGTTGGATGTTCTTGGGTGATAATTGCCCAAATCTGTTTATGTACCTTGTGAAGAGTGGAGGGGGCAAACTGGCCCAGTGTCCATGGCTGAGGAGGCTTTGGGATGCTCCTCAGGTCTGGTCCAGCCAGTTCTGAAATCAAGAGACAGCTTCCATCAGGGAGAAGAAACTGTCCCTGTTATTACAGACCAGAGTCAAGCTTGGCCAACCTGCTGAAACCCAAACCGGGATATTATCGCTGAAATGTAAGGAAAACTCATGACAGGCAGAGAACTTGCATTGATTTTATTCTGATTTATTTGTTGCTGGGATACCTAACAAAGATAAGCTTACAGAGCAATTAAATTACATTTAATCTGATTAGATTAGAGCTGAAGGAAGGCACTCTTCTTCCTCTACAACGGAAGCAAGAGAGAAATGAAACCTATCAAGAAAAAAAACATGGCTTGAGCTTGGAAATGCAAAAAACCACCCAAATTTATCTAGATGAACCAAGGGAGATGTAATGAACTTCAATCAAGCAGGAAGCCTTGAAAGAGAATCAAAAGTTTGGGGGATTCATCGGAGGACATAATTGCAACATGTATATTGATTTTACAGAGTTAAGAAAACAAATGTTTGTGGAGATTTGACTTAGTTTATTACCTTTATTTCCCCACAGAGTCAATGTTTCTCCATTAGACAAAAAACCAAAACCCAACCCCTGATGTTCTTAGAAGCAGTTTTTTCAGGGATGCTCATTAATTTATTGCCTTAAGTTAGAGCCACTGCCTCCAGCTTTTGGCAAATTGGTTTGTCTGGAAGAAGGTTACACTTCCCAGGCAGCTTATGAAGCATCCTTTTTTTTCCCCTCCTTAATTGTTCGCATTAAAGGATCAGGATCATTCTGTGCCTATTGCTCCCTGGCAGCTCAGTGAATAAACCC
This sequence comes from Cacatua alba, assembly GCA_024361745.1. Lineage (NCBI taxonomy): Eukaryota > Metazoa > Chordata > Aves > Psittaciformes > Cacatuidae > Cacatua > Cacatua alba. Next base: position 3,096 of record JANEMJ010013053.1, read on the forward strand.
CTTTGCCTTAAACACTTGCTAAAGCCCAGGGCATGGGTCAGCCCTTCCTTGGTGTAGTGGGGATGCTCAAGCTCCTCATGCACACTGATGCTGATAACCAGCCACTGACTTTATATGCTCCTAAAACCCTCCATCCTGTACCTTTTCCATGGGATAAAGAGAGAAATGGAGAGAGCAGCAGGGAAACAACCTGCTGCAGGACCTCAACCTCACCATCCCACCTCCCAGGGTCACCACAAAGCAATGACAGGGAAAACCTCATATAAGAGTGATGCCTTTGGCCGTGTACATTATTCATTATTCATCCTGCACCCTCCAAAGTCATGGAGTCATGGAATGGTTTGGGTTGGAAGGGACCTTAAAGATCATCTGGTTCCAACCTCCTGGTAGCTTTTCAGGGCTCACTAATCCTGTGGCTTAATCACAGCTCAGACACCGCTGCCTGTGTCAAACACCACTTCCAGGTCTGATTGGGATTTAAGTTCTGATTTCTCTTAGAGCATAATCAGGCCTGAATGGGGAGATTTTTACAGTGACAATTAAAGTAATGAAAGTGAACTTTAAATGACATTCAAACACTGTCACCTACTACCAGCTCCACTCTCCCCTCTGCATTCTGGGAACTGCAATTTTAAGCATCATTCACTGCGGGGTGATTACAGCTGCATCTATTCAGTGAGTTGAGCTGAAATACTGCAGCAGCCTGACAGGAAGTGTTTTCAGGACGGTGTCAGAGGGTGTCAGGACCTGCCACTGCACCTCATTTCCAGGAAAGCTCAATATTTTGAGTGTGTGATGGGGGCTGAATGCTTACAAAACCCTAGAACTCACTGCAGATTAGTTTTCTCTACATGGCATTTACAAATTGTAATGAATTCATATGAAGTTTGTGGCATATAATAGTAAGGGGCTTATTGATTTACAGATCATTATTTGACTGTACATTCAGATGACAGCAACACGTGGAATTATTCCTGTGGCCAGGAGCTGATCCCAAGCCTCACGTTATCTGTTCTGTTCAGATCTGGATCTGGATACATCAAAGCCCAGCATGAATGAGATTGAGGGGAAATGAGAAGCAGGATGCTCCGTCACACAGGGGTTGTGCCTCATCCAGGTGACTTGGTCATGAATTCCCATCCTTCCTTCTTGTTTCTGACAGGGAATTACCTGCCTCCTGGCATAATCCCTTTCCTCAGCCCAGCAAACGTGACCTCTCAGGCACAGCAAAGCTCCCTCCTGGGCTTTGATGAATTAAAAGGGCTCGAGGGAATCACTGAAGCAGTGAAGTTTGTACTTCAGCACAGGCAAATAAGTACTGGGTGAGTTCTGGAGAAAGGGGGTATTGAAAGCTACAGCTCCTAAAGGCATGCACAGAGCAGGTCATGGGTTGCAGAGGGTCTGAGCTGCTAGGCTGAGGGTGAGAGAACCCTCATGCACCTGGGATGGCTTTTGCCCCTATCCCAGCCTATTCCCGAGCCAGGCAGGGATATGCTTTTCCAAAGCAGCTGCATCAGGTTCCTGCTTGGGTTTGGCCATGCTCTCCATGAAATCAGCTTTCAGAGTGATGCTCTCAATCCTATATTTTGCTTGGGGAAAGGAAACCAAATCCTATCATCCCTCCAGACCTTGCAGTGATGCAAAGATTATTTTTCCTCTGCCTCCTTCAGATCTTTCTCTTCCCCATGATGTCAGTGTGTTCACCTCTGATAAGGTTTGGAGCAGCTTTCCCAAGCCAAGGAGCTGCTCCAGGAGAGCTCTGCCCTGCTCTGTTCAGCAGGGAGTATGGGGGAATTGCGGGGTGCTGGCTGCAAGGCAAACACAAATCCTGACCCCTTCTTGGTGCACACAGGGAGCTTGGCAGTGTGGTACAGCCCTGCCTGGTGCCCTTGTAAAGCTCAGCTGTAAAACCCATAGCTCATGGGCTGGGTTGATTTTGTGATGTAAGATATGATATGATACAATACGAGGAGGTGATGTTGCTAGTTATACCCCTGCATTCTGTGGCCTACAGTGGAGTCAGTCCTCTGTCACACATCCATAGCAGAGAGCTCTGGTCCAGTGATGCTACTTAGTGCAGAATATTCCTGTAGTGGGAGAGCACAGGAAGCTCACATGGCTGATGTGCCTATGGAAAGGGAGCCAGGGGCTGCCTTGGCAGCATTCCCAGGGCTGGGAGCGCAGCAGAAGGCAGCCAAGGCAGAGGGGTGTGGAAGCTGAGTGTGAGTTGCAAATAGGTGAGGGTAGAGGGCAGAGGGTGTTGCAGCACCTTAACCCGCAGCTCACAACAGAAGCAGGAAACAAATCCAAGACCTTGTGATGCTGCAAGAGTGACTTAGCTGCAGCTCCAGTTTTCCTGAGGTGCTTATGCACGGGATTCTTGTCGCTGAACTCGTGCCATGTGTTCTTCCTGAGCGCCTCTGCCCTCTTCTCCAGCCAGAGGAGCTGCTGCTGGCTTTATCGTCTGCTCAGCAGGAGGGGTGCTAGCTAGAAAAAGCTGCCGGCTGCGAGGCAGAAGCCTGCCTTCGGGCCCTGCAAACCTCCTGTCAATCGGCTGCTTGGAGGTGATAAAGCTTTTGCTCAGATGTTTCCAGCGTGTTTGTGTTTCGGTCGGGGAGCAGTAAGGATGTGGAAGCTCCGCTGCTGCCAGCTGCAGCCATCCTCGGGGCAGTGGCAAACATTGCGCACTGCTGGGGAGGAGCTGAGCAAGCCAAAGAGCTCTGCAGGGCTCCAAATCAGCGCAGCTCTGCTGGGGCAGCGGGTTTGTCCCCGCTCTGGCTGCAGCTGATGGGGACACAGGCTCTGAATCAGCCCTGCATTTAAATTTCTCCCCCAGCCCTGCTTGCCCCTTGGATTCAGGGGGTTGCGCCGTGCTGGGGGACGACACGATTGTGTTCATTTGGTTCCTGATAGTCTCTGCTGGTCTCCAAGGCTTCCTTTCCCCAGCTTCAACTGCTGCCTGCTAATTCCCATCCAGATTAAGTGGGGCTCTTGGCTGCTCAGTGCACAGGCACAGCTCTTAAGCAGGTAGCCCAGGCTGCTTCCCAAAGAGCAGGGACTTGATGGGTAAGCAAGGATGCTTGAGAAATTACAGGGGATGCTGCTTGCTGGGTGACAGGGACAGAAACATTCTTTACTGCCACAGGCAAAGGACAGCATCACGTCCCTGCTGGCAGAGTCACTCCTGAGACATTATCATAAGAGGCAGAGGAATCAACTGTGGTTCTTCACAAGACTCACTTGCACGAGTCCTGGCCTGGGAGCCTCCAAAATGAGGATGCAGGGACCTTGGGATGAAATGTGTACAAGTGTGTTAGTGCAGAAGGGTTGGGAATGGCAAACACAGGGAATGCTGCATGTCTTGGGGAAGGAAAGCAAAGATGAAGGATGAAAAAACAATCTATTAGCATCAAAAATCAAGACAGCACAATTGCTCTGGTGTCCTATCTGCAAGCTTTGCAGCTTTTCACTTGTAATTACCCACAGATAATAAGCGAATACAATAGTGAAGGATATTAGAATAATTTACTGTTCATCAAAGAAAAGAGATTGGAATCATTTGCCTTCAGTGTATCCATTTCTGTAAGGAGGATCCTACCCAAGAGACCTTTGGATCAGCCCCTCCTGACAACTCTTGCCAAACTCCGTTACAGCTATTAGCAACCAAGTTATTAGCTGGTAATTAACACTGTAATTAACTTGAAGTGACTTCAGCAATCAACACCGAGATCTAACGTGAACATGTCGTTAAATCAAATGCCATTAATGTGTGGAAAGATCTCTCCACGGTGGCTGAGATGACAACAACCCAAGGTTACCACACAGCTGGGTCGCTGGCGTTGGAGCGTCTTGCAGGGAGCAGACGGCAACAAGCGGGATGCAGTGGATGCAAGCAGAGGAGCTCCTTCCCTAACCAGGTCAGCTAAACCCCAACACAGGCTCAGCCATCACACTGCATAGGCTTCCCCGAGCATCCTGTGTTTGCCAACTTCTCAGCCCTTCTGGATGCTAACTTCAGCGCAACCCCATGACTCCTGATGAGTTTTTGAACCCAAAAGCATCCCCTTTAAATTCCTTGCAGGAAGCGTTGAATTCATTTCTTCTCTTCCTTCTTTTTTTTAACAAAGATATTGCCACCTTGTGATCCCCAGGCCAATTTTCTCTCCGGTCTGTCTCACAGCACAACCAGACACTCCAGCTCAAGTGGCTTTTATCCCCCCAGCCTCTCTCCTCCTCTCCCTGTCCCCTTCCCTTTTCTCCCACTCTCTTCCCAACGCATTTAAAAAAGGCACAATTGAGTCACGTTAATACACCCAGCTCTCTCGTGTGAGAGTTATTCCGCCTCATCACGGATACAGAGGGAGAAGGAAAAGACTTGGCATTTAATAAAGCTATCCTCAAGGACACCAAGGCAGCTGTTCAGGAATGATCAAATGACAGGTTTGAATATCAAACAGCAGCCCTGACAGCCAGGGAATCGGAGATCTCTGCCGTACACCTGACATCCTAATCTGAACTGAGAATCTTGGGGGAGGCACATCCTTTTCAAAGGGTGGTGGGCTTTTCCTTAAATAATAAAAAAGGGAACTTTTCCTTTTGCCTTCAGAAGTTTAACCAAAGTGCATCCATTCAGCACAGTCATTTCTCTCCAGTGGCAATCATCTCAAATATGTCCCATTATCAAGCTGCCTGCTACTGTACATCAGCAGGCGCTGCTAGGACACATGGCTGGGGGGGGTAACATGCCAGTAATTACTTGTCTTTGCAAAATAACCTCAGCTGATGAAGAGGAGGGGCAGGATAGAGAAGCAGCTAAAGCCAGTGAAGGCAGAGCAAGCATGCAGTGGGCAGGGAGCAGCTGGGAAAGGCTTTTCCAGACCCCATGGCTTGGTCTCATGCCAGCACATAGGACAGCATCACCCCAAGTCATTCCTTCTCCTCCTCCAGCCTTAGATTCTCTGAAATTCTGAATTCTACCTCCAACCCATGGCCAAGCAGCCATGGGGAAGCAGCACCTACATGGGCTGGTGCAATGCCACGTGCAGCCGATGGAGTCAACATTCCCAGCTATGGAGCCCTGCTATTTCTGGCTGAGGGGTGGCAGTGCCCATCAGCATCTGCCTGGAACTTTGTGGGAGGAAAAGGTCCAAGCACTCAAACCAGGGCAGCAGATACCTGGCTGTGAACAGAGACAGACATGCAGGCAATGGCAACCTTTCTCATTTTATAAAACATGTAAGCAGGACTGTCTCTCTATACCTGATATGTATATTCCTTGATCTATAACTTAATAAAACTTTATGGACCTAGGATAAGGAATCCACGCTGCATAGTTGAACTGGGATTGAAATATGGTCCAATTAAGCCTGTAACAGGGCTGGCTTTACTTTGAACATCCTCCAACTTGAAATGAAATCTTCACCAAAGGAGATAAATCAGCCAACATAAACCACAACCCTGGTTCTGCACCGCTCTCAAATGAGCAGGGATCAGCTGGCCCAGGATTTTCTGGGGGAAGATGGATTCTTACCAGGATACATCCACTCAGAGGTTTGAAGGTTTGAAGCCTCGTCCTTGTGATTAAGTGTTCAAGGCCAGGATGCCCAGAGAAGCTGTGGCTGCCCCATCCCTGGCAGGGTTCAAGGCCAGGTTGGACACAGGCGCTTGGAGCAAGCTGCTCTAGTGGAAGGTGTCCCTGCCCGTGGCAGGGATTGGAGCTGGAGGAGCGTTAAGGTCCCTTCCAACCCAAACCGTTCTCAGATTCTGCTCCGGCAGCTCTTCCCCAGCTTATCCTGTGCTGGCTCTGCCCCAGAACTGCGCTCATGCCTGCAGGAAGCAAACAAACCAGCAAATCGTTGTGCCATCATGTTCCCACAGCTGCAATTAGCACATTCATGCATTAGTTTTATTTCCCCTCATTCAGTGTCCTCTTTTTTTTTCTCTTCTGCTTCAAGAGAAGGAGATTATTTTTAATTACAGTTTTACACTCGATTAATGAACATCAACAATGTGCTAATGAACGGGACTGTGGCACGAGGACACGAGGCGCTTCCACTGTTTTCAAGGGGTTTCTGTAGGCATTATTTATCTCTGGGCTGCCCCCCTGGAGACTTGGAGATGGGAAAGGACAAAGGCAGCAAACAGCAATGTTCTACTCTCCTGGATTCAGAAACAGAAATTGCTCAGTCTGAAATGCCCCAAACATTGACCCAATGTGGTCCCAGGATGGGTCTGAGCATCCTGGGGTCACCAAGGTGAGGGTCTGCTGTTGGCAATGGCAATTCCTTATTCCCCAAATAGCTCAGTGTTAATGCAAATTTTATCCTGATGTCATTCTGTCCAGTTAAGAAAAATACCCCTGTTGTAATTTTCTGGTTCATGGTGATATCACACATGGAGTTTGAGGCTTTGTTTTTCATCAAAAGCAGCTTTACATTTCCCTCCCCCCAAATACAAGAAAAGGAATGTGTTTTCTGCATGTGGAAAAGGTCATTCCATCATAAGCCCCTGCTGCCTGACCTGCTGTTTTTATTGAGGTGAAAGGCAGGAGTATTGAAATTCTGCCAAGCCAAATGAAAAGAGAAAGCAAGCTCTCCAGAACAAATAGCAACGTTCCAAAATCCCAACAAAAACCCTGCACACACATTTTTGCAGGGATGAGACAGTGGGGTTTGGAAACAGCATGGTTCAGGCCAGCACAACCTCTCCCCAAGCCTCCTCCATCATGTCATCTTTGCTGGATTTCCAACCCTCTAGGAGGGAAACTATTTAAATCCTACTGGAAAGCACCCCATGGGCATCCCTACTGCTGCAAGGACTTCATCCATCCTTCCTCCTGGCTTTTCCTCCTTTAATTCTCCTTAGAAACCTTAGAAAGTTCCTCCTTAGCTTGCGGTTTTCAAGGGGTGTTTGCAGCCTTGTCTCCACGACTAAGTGTTCAAGGCCAGGTTGGGACACAGGGGCTTGGAGCAAGCTGCTCTAGTGGAAGGTGTCCCTGCCTGTGGCAGGGGTTGGAGCTGGATGAGCTTTAAGGTCCTTCCAACTCAAACCCTTCCATGATTCTGTGATTCATTGCATGACAGGTATAATAATGACAAACCCCACTTGGGCTGCAGAGCACCTGGAGATGTTGATCTTCTCCCTGCCACTATCCCTTAGGCTTGCTGGCCTCCCATCTGCAAACCTCTCAGCACAGGGTTAATCAGCCTCTTATTTAAATGAGACAAGATCCTTATAACACTGTGGAGATGTCTGGGAAGCTTTATAAAGCCAGGAGCTATCACAGCTGATCAAACTGTAGAGGTATCTTACCTCCTCTTTCCCTCCTGTCCTTGATCTGAGATCGTATCCCTGCAGCTACCCATCTCTCTATCTATTTATCTATCTCCTTAAACCAAAGCACACATGCTAAAAAGAAAAGCTGAACATTAAAAACGCTTTCTTCCTTTTTCTCAACTTTTCTGATATTTTGAGAAATGTAGGTGAGGCTTTTTAGTTTTATCTTTGAAAAAAAACCACCATGCTACATTTTGCTGGTAGATTTTAACAGAACATTGGTCCTTTAAGTAGGAGATGTGTTGAATTCCTGCATTCCCTGAGCCCAGACCAGTACCCCTGACAGGTCGGACAGGCATCCCGCTCTTCACCCATCCCCGTAACCCCCCCTCCTAATAATAGGGAAAGAAAATGCAACCCAAAGTAAAAAGCAAATAAAAACTATCTATTTGTCTGCCTCCTTCAGAAGGGTCCTGTACTCATCCTATCTCCAAGGCTCAATGTGCATATGTCCCGAGCATGATAAGGCTCCTTTGAAACCATTTTCAATCCCCATGCTCCGTCACCATTGGCTGCCTTGTCACCGAAAAATTACCATGAAAGGGAAGGAAAAAAGGAAAATCTAAAAACACTCTGGACTGAGTCAAACCTATTTACTCATAATTCCCAGAGCGTTTTCCCTTCCTTCCATCTCAGAGCGATGTGGATGCCAGCACCATGCTGGGGTGTGCGATTGGGTTCAGGGTCTCTTTTACCCACTGGGCATGGGGGTAAATAAATAAATAAATCCCTTAATAAATCCAAAGTCATGGATGGGGTGGAGGAATAAAGGGGTTGGGAGTGCTGGAGAGCCTGGTGTGGAAACCTGAGCTGGAGTTAATGCTGCAGTTGTCAGTCACTTGATTATTTATGAGCCTGGAAGTCTTTTATGAAGGGAACAGAGTTTGATCCCTCAGCTAGAAAGAAGCCAGCATCTAATGCTGTCTAACCCTTTTCCATTTCATTCAAGAGCAGGCTGAGTTTGCCGACACTTTCTGTTTTCATGTGCAATAATTGCTTAATGGTGACGATTAAGCTTGGCAACGCTCTGCAAACTGTCACTCCTCAAGAGCTTGCAATTTTCCCCCAGTTTGGCTGCTTGCGAGGTTTGCTGCTTGGTTTTTTTTCCTCTCCTTATTTCCTTCCAACGGTTCAAAGCCAGAGAAATAATCTGGTTCCAAGTTTGGAACAGGATTTGGTGACCTAGGTCCATATTTGCAAACCAGGACCTGCAGGGAGGTCTCTGTGCATCACTGGTGAGGTCTCTACAGAGAGGACTAATCTTGCAGCTGATATAAATCATCAATAGCTGATTTATGTAAGTATTAACAAGTGTTTTCAGTATCTAAGTATTTTCAATATATAAGTATTATTAAGTATTTTCATCTCCAGGGGGTTTAAACACATTGGTCTGAATCTGCCAAGATCTGGGCTTAGAAATCATCTGTAGTTTGCTTTTTGGGTGTTGGCAGCAGGGCTGGTGCAAGCCAGACGTACAGCAGGATGTTAAATGCCCAGGAAGGTGTTTAACTCATCCCTACATATGTCCATCATATTTGAAAACTCACGGCAGTCAGGTGAAGTTCCTGATGTCTGGAAAAAGGGAAATATAACCCCTGTTTTCAAGAAGGGGAAAAAGGGGGACCAAGCAACCTACAGACCAGTCAGTGTCAGCTCTGTGCCTGGCAGGATCATGGAGCAGATTCTCCTGAAAAGCCTGCTAAGGCACATGAAAAACAAGGAGGTGGTTGGTGACAGCCAGCATGGCTTCACTAAGGACAAATCCTGCCTGACCAATTTGGTGGCCTTCTATGATGGCGCTACAGAACTGATGGACAGGGGTACTGTCTGCAGTTCTGGTGTCCTCAACATAACAAAGACATGAAGCTGTTGGAGCAAGTCCAGAGGAGGCCACGAAGATGATCAGGGGCTGGAGCAGCTCTCATGTGGAGACTGGCTGGGAACATTGGGGCTGTTCAGCCTGGAGAAGAGAAGCTGCGTGGAGACCTCAGAGCAGCTTCCAGTGTCTGAAGGGGGCTACAAGGATGCTGGAGAGGGACTCTTCATCAGGGCCTGTAGGGATAGGACAAGGGGTGATGGTTTCAAAGTGAAACAGGGCAAATTCAGGTTGGAGATATGAAAGAAGTTCTTTACCGTGAGGGTGCTGAGGTGCTGGCACAGGGTGCCAGAGAAGTGGTAAATGCCTGGCAGTGTTCAAGGCCAGGTTGGACAGTCTTGGGCAGCATGCTGTAGTGTGAGGTGTCCCTGCCCATGGTAGGGGGTTGGAACTGGATGATTTTAAGGTCCTTTCCAACCCAAACCATTCTCTGATTCTATGACTCTGTGGTTCAACAACACTTAAATAATTATCTTGTAGTAACATTTGGGGCTTTTTGTACGTTATAAGGTATATTAATTATGAACAGGTTTTGGAATTGAATTCCCAGGCTTTAATGGGCTGCTTCCCTCCACCAGCAGATGTGAGCTGACTCTGTTTATGGCTATCCTATTGCTGAAAGGGCCCTGTTTCAGCAAGAGGGGAAAATGGTCCGTGTCACCCTGAAATGTTCACAGGGTAATTGGGAAACACAATGAAATGAAACACTAAAACACCCCATAAAACCTAAGTGCTTCATCACCATAACTAATGAAAATATATGGTGGCCTCATAAAAAGCCCTCTGAATGGGTCGTGCATGGTGACTGCTTCTATTAACACTTGTTAACATCCGAGTGGTGGCTGTGGTGACGCTTGTGGTGGCTGAAGGAACAGCAGTGGTGGCTGTGGGGACAACTGTGGTGGCTACAGGGACAACTGTGGTGGCTATGGGGAAAGCCATGGTGGCTGTGGGGACAACTGTGGTGGCTGTGGGGACAGCAATGGTGGCTGTGGGGACAGCCATGGTGGCTGTGG
>JANEMJ010013059.1:0-21015 GCA_024361745.1 Cacatua alba
CCCCAACCAAACACCAAAACCTAAAAATACAATAGAAAATAATAAGGGACATGGAGGCGTTTATTATTTGTTCTAAGTTTATGTAATATCTTTATAAAATGCATAAACCACAATACAACCCAGTAGCCAGTGAAAGAGCAAATCTCAGCACCAAGGTGATGTAGCTTTTCCCATGTCTGATATCAAACAGAAGCAAGTATTTTACAGCAGGTATTTTACCCAGATTATATAAAAACAACTAAGATGTCACATATTTGTATGTAAAGAATCTATAGAGCTCTGCTTTAGGTTTTAAACATCGCCCAGACCAGAGGAAACAGAAGACATTCTGCCTTGCAGTGGATTAATAATATGTGTCCATTTTAGCTAATCAGCAGTGGGATAGCTAATTTAGTTTACCATCTGGGTAGGCAACTTGTGCATGCTGCAGTGTGCCTAAGGACCTTAGTGTGTTTAAATCTGTGCTGGAAGTCAAAGTCCAGTGGGTGCAGAGCAAAACTTTTTCTGAACTGTGCAAAGGATTTTGAGAAGTGTTTGAGGAGGCAAGGAATCAATGCAATATGTGTATATTTGTGCATCTCTAAGTGTACAGATACGTATTTATACATATGTATATACACACATTTTTCTTATTAGCACAACAATTTCTTCTTACTTTAAAAGCTCCGAAATATATAGTAACTGATCCAATCCTATAAATCTAAATTGGAAACAGGTAATCTATTTGTGCACTAACACAGCTAGAAATAGTTACTCTTTACCCTAAAAAAGAACCCAAACCCACATACAAACAAACAAAAAAGCCCCAAAAAACACCCAAACAAAACAAAAAAAAAAAAAAAACCACTTGGAAAAACAAAGTCACAAATGTAAAGAAGCAGACCTTAATGTAATTCTAAGGTGTCACTATTTGAGGCTGCAATAGAAGCCTTCTAACGAATTCAGTGTGTTTCATATCAAGATGTGTGTTCCCAACAAAGTGGCAAAAAGCACCAACTACGTTTATATTAATACCAGCCACAGTACTTTACAAGCACAGTGCACCAATAAACCACACAAAGACATAATTTCTAAGTTTAAACAATTTCCTTCCTTTAATACCTTCTGAAAGGCTTTTGAAACTAGCAAATCTAATGTGTATGGGAATAGGCAACGCTTTATAGCAGTAAGTTTACTTTTAATGGAAGTAGGCTGCTGTGTCTATGGGTAAAAACCCCAGTATCTTTTCATTACAAAGGAGCTTATTGTTACTATACAACTTACTGAGGGATTTCATTTTGCCTCTTTGGTGATCTGTCTGATCTATTAAGAAAAGCACTGAGGTATGGACAACATACACTTTATTGCAGTTTTATATTTTTGTAGTCCCTGCAGCTTCTGTTCGGCTACTGCCTATGAATTTCAAATAGCAATAAGGAAAAAGAAAAGTATTTACCAAGTTTCTTCAAAAAAAAAAAAAAAAAGTGAAAAAAATGAGGCAAGTTGAGAATCAGGTGTTAGAAGTGGTGCTGCAACTAGGCACAGGACTGCTGCAGCAACACTTGTGTAGAAAAACAACTGGATCCACCAGCTCTAGCGCCTACAGGCCACTACACAAATAAATCTTTGTATGAATACTATTAAAGTCCTTCTACAATACTATGCAACATATATATACATTCATAACATATATTTGAAATCCCTACAGCATAACTGTTTCTGTCCAATTAATTTTTGTAGTTGAATCTGAAATAAAGGAAAGGCAAAACTAAATAGTACTTCATCAGTGTTAATTAGCATTGAGAATTAATCAGCAAATGTAGGAAATCACTATTAGTTTTACAGAAATGCATATAGCATTAAGTAACATTTAAATAGATGCTGATTTTTTCTTAAGAGTAGCAATTTAGAGATGACTTTCCTTGGATGGGATACCTTAATATTGAATATACAGAGTTCAAGGGAACTTATGTTATGTTGAAGGATGTTGCTAAAAATAGCAATATATATATTTAACAAATGCTTCTGCAGCAACCATAGTCTCAGAGAAAATTAAAAAGTTCTAAAGTATCCACGACATCTGAGCTCTCTGATGCCTACACACTGTCCAGGTGGGATTACTCATCCAGGGCTTCCTGTGCTCTTGGAGGGAGATAAATATTTCTTCATATAAGACGAATGTGTTTCTGGTCAAATCCTGCATGAGCATCTCCCCCTCAATTCTCAAGAAGTTTGAGGACTGCCTACAAAATCTAACACACGGTGTGACCCCAAAGATAACTCCTATTTTTAATTTCTTCACCAACACAGCACCTTTTCTTCACAATTAAAAATACAGTAAGTACATACAGAATTCTGCTGGCTATTTAACACTGCTCACCTGATTCTTGAGATCCAGCTTTGGGCAGGGACGACCTCCATTGTAAGGCTTCTCCTTGAGCCACTTGTATCGGACTTTCACCCCTGGTCCACAAGAAGAGCTGCAAGGGGACCAACTGGACCAATCGCTTAATTTGCAATCAAACGGGCAAGGGACTGTGCAAGATTCTTCAATGTAACCTAAACCAAAAATTTAAGAGAGGTTTTAATCACTGCAGCTAATGAATTCTGATCCTCTGCTGTCTCACAGCAATCTGCGTAATCAACACAAAATGAGAACTTCTTAAAGAGGAGACATTTGGCAGGCTGACAACACCTTCCTAACACAAGATTATGGTATTATTATTTGTAAAGAACAGCAGTGACTAAATCTAATTTCTACTTGGTTTAGTCCAATAAAGGCTGTGAGAAACCTGACTGAAATAAAGGACTCACGCTTGCCAAAGTATCTGTTGTGAAGCTGGTGGTCATCAACAGGTGGTAATTATCTCCTCTATGAGATTGTGGCCATAATGCTAGCCATCTCCAGAGCTGGCATAGGCAAGGAGTCAGAGGCTCTCTTCCCAGCAGACAGAACCAGGGGACAGTGGAGGCACCAGAGCTGTGCTGTTAGCAGCTCGCGCACATGTGTGAGGGACCTGCCTGCAGCCTGCCAGCTGGAGCAGTGTCGAATTCTTAAGTTTAAAATCTTCTCTTTTCCTTTTTTGTGTTGGAAGGGACCTTAGAGATCATCCAGTTCCAACCCCCCTGCCATGAGCAGGGTCACCTTCCACTAGAGCAGGTTGCTCAAAGCCCCATCCAACCTGACCTTGAACACTTCCAGGGATGGATGGGGCAGCCACAACTTCTCTGGGCAACCTGTTCCAGTGCCTCACCACACTCACAGTGAAGAACTTCTTCCTTATACCTAATCTAAATCTACCCTCTTTTAGATTAAAGCCATTAACCCTTGTCCTATCATTACTTGCTCTTACAGAAAGTCCCTCTACAACCTTCTTCTAGGCCACTTTAGGTACTGGAAGATTTAATTCTTTGGAGAAGCAGATGAAACCTGCTTCCCACTTCTTTCTGGTAGTTCTCTTTATACATCATTTTGTACAACTGTTTTGCCTATTCTAGGTTTCATAAATGGCATTTTGAAGCTTTTTTTCACCTTAACCTGGCCTGATATATAAGTCCTTCCAAGATCATCACCTCTTAAAATCAGAATTCCAGACATCTGAAGGACCAACACCTTTCTGAATTAAAATCCAACAGGGTTACTCCGGGAAAAAACAAGTTTCCTCCATAGAGGCACAACCCCATAGCTGTTTTAGGAGCAGGCATATGGGAAAAGAGATTTTGCAGAGCCCAGCGCTGGCCATGGAGCTCCTGGTGGGCGGAAAGGCAGCGGAGGGTCAAAAAACCCTAGGGGCCTCTGGGAAATTACTGGCACCAGTCTCAGGCTGGCAGTCTGGAATAACTCCTGCATCTTCCTGCTTACCATGCTGCATTCATTCTCCTTGAGTTTCTATTATCTGCTTGTCATGTCTGTATGTACTATTTTAATTTAAACAAAAAAGAGATTTCATGTTAGACCATGAAAGTCAGTGGCTGCTAAGATCAGCCTTTATTAAAGGCAGCTTCGACCCTCTGACAGCTCTGGCAATGATGGTCATGGAAATAACTGAATTTCATCCCTACCGTATTTCTGATGTTTCTCATTTTTATGCCTTCTTTCTGTTTGGTTTTCATCGCATTAACACTCCTTCTACATTCCTTACCTACAGAATACCAAATTAGCTCATTCAATTACTCTTTCATGAAGGGTTTCCCCACTATATCAAGGTGACAGGCACTGCAGCAGAGAGGGAAAAAACCCCAAACCACAAACAAAGCCCAGAAAAACCCAACACAGAAGCAACTGCCCTCTAAAACTCCCAGACAATAACCCCAAAAAACTGGGAAGCACTAAGGCTGAGACACAATGATTATTCCAGCCTGGAACTGTATTTACTGACTTTGCCATACCTGAATCTGCGGCTTACTTCAAACCAGGACTGTGTTACATCTTGAGCATTGACCCACAGCAGCAGTATGCTGCCTCTGTCCTGGTATTCACACTGAAGTCAGCATCAAGAAAGGTTTCAGACTTATTTAGGTATCCCCTACCAGAAAACATATTCTTTCGAGAAGAAGCACAAGAAATACTGATGCTGTTTTTCTAAACAGTGCCTTAAAAATGCTAGAAACAACAGTTCCCTCCTTCAGTTCAATGATGCTGTATTTCTTCTTTTTTTTTCCTTCGTGATGGTACTGTTCTCTCTTCCTTTACGGCGGCCACCCCACACCCTGACAGCTGCAATCATTTCCCCAGTAATTCATGCTGTAACTCTTCCCTAAAGCTGCAGACCTGTCACCATATGGTGTGTTCTGATTTTTTTTGCTACCTTTTATCTCCATGTGTTGCATTGCCTTTTATTTGCAGCTCCAAAGCCACCAGAATTGGGTATCTTAATTGTTTCTGACCATGGGAAAATCACTGGGGGAGGGAGAGAGGAAATTAGAGAAAACCGAGGTCTAACAGAAGTTGTAGTATTATAGAAAACTTTTTAGGGTTTCCACTTTCAGGATGGTTGGCAGGCATAGAATCCACTCCACCATGGTTCCCTATGCAACACACCCTGCTACCCTAGAGGAGTAATGGAGGATGGAGGAGTGTGGAGACACAGCAGCCTGTTGTCCTCCCTGCAGGACTGGGAACTTGATGGTACCATGCAGCTGATAAGCTGCATAGCAGTTGTCAAATGGGAGCTAGAAGAGAAGATGTCAGTTGCTAAGCCAATAACTGTGGCAAAATCATAAATCACAGAATCATAGAATGGTTTGGATAGGAAAGGATCCTAAGATTATCTAGTTCCAACCCTCTGCCATGGGGGTTAGACCATGTCGTCCAAGGTGCTGCCTAACCTGGCCTTGAATACGGCCAAGGATGGAGCATTTACCACTTCTTTGGGCAACCTGTTCCAGTGCCTCACCACCCTCACAGTAAAGAACTTCTTCCTTATATCTAACCTGAACTTCCCTTGTTGAAGTTTAAACCCATTACGCTTTGTCGTATCACTTTCTTTAAGTGAACCTTGCTCATTATAATCTCATTATAATACTAACGCACACCTCCATCCCAAAGTTACCCACCTCCAAGGTACGACCACCCCTCACCAAGCATGTGCTTTGTATTTTTTATTGGCTATATCTTTAAACAATAAGTGAATTTTACACCAATCAATAACAAAATAATGTATGACTAGTGTCACTCAAGCTCCACCTGAAAGTATAAAAGTGAATGAGAGAGGGGGGAGATGGGGCAGACTCCATGGTAACTTCTGGGATCAGTCGATGGGCTGAACATGTTTTCTCCCCCATAGGGATGCCTATTGGGTAAGAATTTTATCTTATGCATGTTAAATAACTAACTCATGCTAACTGTTATTAGTGATTATAGTCTGGTTGTGTATCACTTCAGGCTTGTTTTTGCAGACAGTCTCTATCACCGGCAATCACAAACATTAATTGGTCATGATTCTATATTAATAGTGTGATTCCATAAACTCTTAGTGTTGGTCCTTCACAGGCACTAGCTTTCGCCATCAGCAGGTAACGTATTCAAATAAAGCAGGAAGACCTGCTGCGCAGTCCCCCTTATGCTGCTAGCGCGTTTCCCTGAACAAGTCAGTCAAATCACCAGATCCAGCAGGACTGTTCAGTGAAGTGTCCCTATAACGGGGTGCTGACAGACTGGTCAGGCACAAGGGTCTCAGCTTTCCTGGGGCACTGATAGACAGTTGAGAAAATCTCCCTGCCTTTCATGTGACACCAACTCAATCCATTACCATGGTGTTTCCATGCTTGATATATTTCAACTTTGCATGCTTTGTATTCTCATCTAGGTGAGGTTATAGCTGTGCACACACATGCACAAATATTTCCAAAACAGATTTGCTATTTTTCCCCAAATGAAACTCCCAAATATCCCACTAATATTCTATTCCACTTGCTTAGGTTGCCACTCGAAGCAATTCATAATACATTATGATAAGTAAAAGGAATTTTGTCATGATAGATTTATAAGAAGCATTTCCTAGGCAGTTCTCCAAAGAGTTCTGTTCCACCACAGTATGAAATATCATTTTTTCTTGGGCTGTGTGACAGCCTAGGTAATTAACTCTCAACAGAAACAAAGAAAGTGCCTTGTTTCAAAGTAAAATTAGACAGAGGGGTTATCAACTTATCAGTGAAGGCAAAATGGGCTAAGCCCATTGGCAGTTCAAGATCTACCTCTATAGTAAAAAGAAATATAAGAAAAAAAAAAGAAATATAATACAAAAAATTATAAAGAAGAGGAAGGAAAAGTTAAAATAAACAAAACTAAAGAAGCTTATTGTATTCTATCCCCGGGAGATCTCTCAGCAAACCGCAGAATTTCTAAAGGTGTCCTATTGCTAAGAGGCCAGTTCATTACCTTTTGAGTTTCCTCATCCATATTTCTAAATTACATTAAGTATAAACAAATAACGGCCGGCTAATAGAGCATTAAATTACCATACTGCCCAGAGGAAGCCTATTTTCCATACTGAATAATGCTTCAGAATAAATATGGGAACATAACTTACTTTCAAGCTCTTCTCACAGGCTGCCATTACTTCTTCTGTGAATCACTTGAGGGTAATCCTATGCCAAGATACCCAAGGATCAAAGATTTCATTCAACAAAAATTTTCCTCCAAAAGTCTTTCTGAGATGTATCCCCTCTGCTCAGATAGGGGATGCCTTTATGGATATCTTTTTATGAGAACTAATAAATAATGTTGTACTCAGCTCATCCATTGCCTATGCGAACAGGATGCTGGATTTATTTTTTTTTTCTGTAGGAGCCAAGCAATGGCTTGTCATTGTCAGGGGACTGAAAAGACACACAATATTCCTAGCATTGGCATGCCTAGAAAACTTGTAACAAGGGAGGTATGCTATCAAAAGCAACCTATTAACAAAGAATTCTACATTCAGGGTATCACCCAGAGAAATAATTCTTACCATAACAGAATATGAATAAAGAATACAGCATAAACACATTTCTGAGTTATTGTCACTCGGCCTGGGGAGACTAACTTAAGGTTGAGTTTACGCAGCTGCTTTTGTCAGTGTCATCCTTAAACATCTTACTCATTCCCCATTTTTCTTTCCTCTGCAGAACCTGGTACCAAAAATTTGTTGAGTTTCCAAGACATTCTATAGAAAAAGATGTCATCTTCTTCACAGCTGTATTCAGCCTATTTTCTATGTGTTCTTATATTATTACTTAAAGCTTCCTTTAACCTCTTTTGGTGCTCAAAATTTCAAGCACTGTTAAAATAAAGCTCATTCAATTTAGAAACAACACAGAAGAGCCTCTGTCCTATCTGAACCAAGACCAGGCTCCTGAACACCACAGAGGTGGAGCTGCACACAAGATGTCACAGGAGGTAGGAACAGAAACACCAGTGCATGGCATATTTAAGTAGGCACTTTGAAATATACTACTGGGAATAGTCCTGAATTGGCAGGAAAAATGAGCTGGATGATCAAATAAGCCTTTTCTATGTTTAAGTTCTGTTGTGTTATTACTGAGACACTGCCAACATAATGGGATGAACAAATGCATTTACCTAGGCTGCACAGCTCATTTTACTATTATTTATTCATTTAGAACAATCTGCTTGTTGCTCTACAAGGCACAAATGGAATCTCTTCCTTAAAAAGTCTATAATAAACAAAGCACCCACAGTTTACACAGGAAGTACTGGGAAGGCTCAAACACATGACGTAGCTTCCATTGCTACTTGTCTCGTTTCTTCTGTGCAGCCCAGGAGACAAAGCAATAGCAGGCAGATGAATAAAGTGAGGATGATGGTCTGGTAGGTGTCAGAGGTTAAGGCTCAAATACATGGTGTAAAGACTGTTGTCTCATTTTTGCTGTGCAACCCAAAAGAGCTATAGCAATAGGAGGCAGCTGGATGATGGGCTGGTAGGTGTCAGCAGCACAGAAGCACAAAGGGGCTGTGGGTTGCACTGCAGCACTGGAGGGAATTTTTGCAGTAGCACAATTTCTTTCCCACCTTCACAAGATGCCATGCATATCACATCAGGCACAGCCAGCAAGGGGCTGCAGTGTCCTTCCATGTCCCTCTATATTTGCAAATGGGTTGTGGTGGGAGAAGCAGGCGATTAGTAGGTTTACAAGCTAAGACACAGGCTTCCACCTGATTGTTGCACTTCCAAATGATACATTTGCTGCAGGTGTAAGGTGTGCACACAGCATTAAACAACAGTGCCAACAGGATTCCAAGAAGCTGACTTAAAACTGATTTGAAAATAAACATTTCTCTAGCAGCTTTGGAAACAGATGCACTTCTAATTGAATTGGCATTTAACTCATTTGTATCCTCTCTAACATATTTCATAATTTCAATTAACAAACTTCTAGTGGTTCTACTTTTTTTAGTAAACCTTGAGGTGCTTCATAATGCTCAAGGTCATTACTATGAGAGGGACAATTCTGTGCATCACTGCAACCATCGCTGGTGGTAACACTACTAATTTCCCTTGAAGTCTATAGGACAAAAGAGATCACCCTTCAAGAAACAAGGGAGCAGCATAGTGGACAGTGACACAGAATAAATGTTTCTAATTACACAGGCTAAAAGTAAAGGGGGAAAGGATGATTCATTTTGCAATTAATATTAATATTCATTTGGTTACTGACTGTGAAATACATAGAATAACACCAGTAACTCTATGTAGTGCTGAAACTCCAATAGCTAAAGACTTTATAAAGCAGATCTAGTGGACCATGGCACTCAGTAGGCCAGATTCTGTTCAGCTGAACCTTTGGGATCTCCTACAAAGCAAACCTGTTTTAATTCAGGTTAAAACTTAGAATCAAGCATAGAGAGCAGTTAAGACATTAACTACACCAGCTGATCACAGTTCTAAAGCTAGGGCTTTCCCATTGTGCTGCTGATAAGGCAGCCACCTGCCATGGGCCACACAGCATGGCATACAACGAGAGCACCTCGCCCTAAGAAATTCGGGTCCAAATGTTTAAATCCTCCTTCAAAGGAGAACATTATTAATGGAAGTACACTAAGCATAATAAGTCTGGGAGCCAAAGCTGCTAACAACTTCAGCTGCATCTGAAAAGGATGTAATATCGCCATGGAACAAATGTTTAACTGTTTGGGGGTTGGGTTTTGGTTTTTGGTTTTTTTTTGGTTGGTTGGTTTTTTGGGGGTTTTTTTAATATGAAAGAATTTGAGAGATTTTGTGCATTATTAGTTTGCTAGCTATGAAATTTAAGAGATACTAATGAATACATTCAGCAAACGCACAAGCAAAAAAACCCAGAAAAAAAACCTTTCACATCAAACATTTTGCAAAGCTCAAATAATTGACCCTTAGCTAAATTATTCCCACTTGCTTTTCTCAACAAAGAGGCACATGCTCTCATTATCTCATAGCAGACTGATTATAGATTCTAAATAGACCAGAGAGAACTTGTAAAAAACATTGGTAAGTTTAACACATTATTGTTACTGAAATTCATCCAAAGGTTGGTTTTATTGCTCCATTTCACAGTCTCTATAAATCCTGATGAGGCAGTTGTGTTGATGATGACTTTGTGTTATGATTCCTAGTTTCTTTTGATTTTGCATTATGTTTTCTTCCTTAAAGAATTTGCAAGCTTACACTTTGTGTTACATACGACCATAATAGCTGATATATTTAATCTTTTAACTAAATAAGGAAAGCTCCATTAATTAGCATATTCCTTGTAACAAACTGCAGAATAAGCTGAGAACTCTTCTGGAGAAGAGAGGCTCGTCTGCTGCCTTCTGAGTCTAAATAAATAGTGCAAATAAATAGGACTTCACAGCATGCATTCATCTCACAGAGAACTCTGGATGCACAGAGGCAGAAATCCACTGCGCAAATGTGTCTAGGCTCCAAAAACCAGCTGTGGAAATGATTCCCCCTTCTTGTGAGGCTCCCCCCCAGTGAAGGGCCAGGCTGGCTGCTTGGGAGCCCTGATATCTTAAGAAAGTCCTTACTCAAATTAAAAATCATCCACAGGGCTCAATAGCTGTTAGGATAGTAGCTCAGCTGTGGTTTTACATATACTTTGCTCATCACCCGGCCACTGGGAAAATCATCTACTTTGTTCAAACAAAATTGAGTAGCTTTTTTATCTTTACCAGTGTCGTCATCCTCTGTATATAGGGAAAGAAACTCACCCCACTGTACTTTATTATTAATTATTTAGCATACATTCTTCAGGCTACTCAATTCATAATAAAAGCAGATTTTAAACCAAACCTGAGATAGTGTTTATTTTTTATTATTATTGTGAGATTTATAGAATAAACCAGGACTTTTTTTTAAGGGTTGAACACACTTCTGCAGTATATCACAAGGACAAAATTAAATTGTCCAGACCATCAAATTCCCCTCTTTCTCCTACATCTTACTTCTCTCAGTGGCCCAACTGCACAGTAGCTCCGAAAATAGATGTGCATTGCAGAGTGCTGTGAAGATCAATATAGACTTAGGCAATTTGGACCAGGCAGGAAGCATCTTCCAGAGCCAAGGGTCCATCACTGGGAGAAAGCTGCCGCCAAATGTCACCAAAAATATCTGCCCCCATCAGTAAATCATATATGGCCTGAAGGTCAATGGTTTCAGGCTCTGCTGAAGCACACTAAGAAACTCAGTTGCAGAGCTTGTGGCCCCTCCATAGAGAGCATCTTTCTGCCAGTTTCTAAAGATACAATGTTAGGCACTGTCAGCACAATATGCCACCTCATTTCAGCTGCCAAGCTGCAACCCCAAGACACAGACAAGCCTCATTTAGGCAACTTCCCTTGGACAACAATGTGACAGTTTCCATTTTACAGAATGGGAAATGCTGATGCATTTCCTTGTATCCTAATAATCAGCACATATTATGCATTATAATACCGCTTTTTTTTTCAGACAAAATAATGCACCAGATGACTCTGCAAAAAAAAGAACACAAAACAATTAGACCCATGTGCAATTAATGTTATCAAGAAGGCTCATACCAACATGAAAGAAAACTTTTTTTTCCTTTCTTTAAATGTATGTTCCTAGTCCTTTAATTTACAAACTCAAAAGGTATTACTGAGTGTAAAAGGGCCTCTGTTCAAGCACAGGTCACACAGGCACTGAAAAGGCAGGGAGAAGCTTCTGAATCCACAGCAAAACCCACAGCCCCCCTCCCCGCCGACACAGAAGGCGAGTGACACAGTGACCTCTCAGATCAATACACTTAAATCAATACACTGCCTCAACTCCTTCTCATCTAATTGACACTAAATGAGAAACCTAACTACATGCTTTAATTATACTGGTGCTGTCTTAAAGATGCCACTAACCATTACCAGCATTAGGAAGATCTGTGAGCAGTTTCCTGTATGCCAGGTAGCTGCTGTGAAGGTCCAGCCTGCTTGGATAAGGAGTTTCACTCTTGCTAATAGAGGTCACCTTGCTACAGAAGCAGGGACACAAAGGCATCTGACCTCCTTAAATAAAGCTGTACTATAAAAAACATCTGATGGAAATAGGATTTTAAGAAAGGGAATAGTCCTGTTTTTCCACAGCATAGGCACAGGGAGAGCAGTACAACTCATTTAGATGATGGAAAACCTTGAGATGGAAATAGGGCATTTTTGTGACGTTAGCACAGAGTACTGATGTAATGAATTCCTGATAGACTTTTGTTACAATTTTGCAGTGTGACTTTGAACACTCTGCTTGTGTGTTTCAACCTCCTCTGCTAGAGAATTTCAACAAACTCAAACAGAACCCAAAAGCGATGCAATCTTGCTAAATAATACAATTTTTAATGGTGACTCCTCCATGTCACCAAATACAAATGAGTTTCAGTATTTCACAAAGGGAATCTCTGTCTGTACTGAGGGATACTAGAAGTTTTACAAACCAGGCTCTCAGTAACTTAACTGACACCATCCGCATTTGCAAACCTTGGAGGAAAGAGAGATTTCAAAGTATATCTCAGACCCAGGAATAGACTAAGGTAGGACAAATTCTCAGTTACTCATCAATATCATCATAATAATCCTGAGAGCAGCCCAAGCTGAAGTTTAATTTTATCCAGATTTCCTAATTCAGGCTCATTTCTTCAAATCTTCTAAATTCAGCTGTTGCTGTGTTTCTCAGCTGCTCTCCCAAACTCTTTGATCAAGCAGACTACATCAGGCACCTTAAAAGATATCCATTACGTGCCCACCTCCCCCTGTCATGCTAACTTTATTGCCATACGCAGCACTCCAGCAAACACATTGCTGCTCAGGCAGTCAGCTCATTTTATTCAGACACTGGCCTATGTGCAAAACCTGGAATTCTTATTTTTGTAGGACTCTCATTCCATACAAGCAGAAACACATGGTTTAAAAGGTGAAACCTTTTAACTTTCACTGAAATCCACTAGAATGCCTACTATGTTCAACTGCCACAAGACTCCCCACCAGCAGTAAAGATTGTAAAGATGTGAATTGTGACTTTCCACTTAAAAATGATTTTTCATCTGTTTATTTGCCTGAAATTCTTGATCATCAGAGCTGTATAAAAGGCAATTAAGTTAAAAACACTGCAAAAAACCACATGTAAGATATGAGAGGAATCCAGTGAACCAGTACATGTCACTTCCCAGTACAGCTACACATGCCTCAAAGGGATCACAAAGTTCTCCATGAGCAGGGAAAGTGTAGAGGTCTCAACATTGGAGTACATAATTCATGCAAAGACTTAGGCTAAACTGGTATTTTTTCATACTTCCAATATAGCACATTAAATGGAATGACACATAGGAAGAGAAAAATTATTATTCTAAATCTATCTTTGTATTGTAACATTTTATTAGAGCCTTGTTTCATAACAGGCTGTATTTGTGACAAATGCATTCTAAAGGACAAAGAGACAAGCCACGTTTCAAAGAGAAACCAGGGCAGTAGATCGTCCATGACATTAACTTGCTATCAAAACTCTCCTAAACCTCCAATAGACTATTTCTACATCAAGTTACTCTTTCTACACTAAAAACATTCCCTACTCCCATGGAAGAGCTTTAATCAACCTGTCAAAAACAGACAAAAACTGACTGAGCCTAATAATAGAAACAAAAGGCACCAACATGAGCAAGGGTGAACAGCAGTAATCCAGCAACTGGAAGCTGTCAGTGATCATCAAACACAAGAAAGCCTGTTTGAGGTTAGTAAAAAAATCACTCCTTTGCATAGTCTGGTACTGCCACCTCTTCAAAAGGGTCACTTTATGGAATGCAGCAAAAAGCATAAAAGAAATTTGGGCAAAAAGACACAATACAAAGATTTGTATTTAGAGCCAAGGAGTAACAACAGACATCATTGTGGCTAAATACAGCACTACAGAGGATGTTGCTCAAATAGCTAATTGTCTAAATATTTCCTCATAAGATACTTGCTTGCTTTCTCTAAGAAGATAAAGATCTGGAAGTATGTGCATTTCTACATACTAATGCGTCAGGGGAAGTCCTAACTTGCTTTAAGTAAACTGCTCTGATAGCCAGTTTGACCCATTCAGAAATAACTTTTTTGAAAGCTGCTTACCTTTGATTCTATTGCCAGAGAAATATAGAGAATAGCAATGTCTGAACAGTTGTCTTGTGATCCAATTTCATTTGATAAGTCTTTTTAACATCCAGGAAGGAAGAACTGTGGCCAAATTTTCATATGGCAAATAGATTTTAGAAGAAAGGAAACAAAAACACAGGGAATAAAAAAAGTGTTCTTTGAACACTGTTATACATATGTAAAAATCCTTAGTCAAACAAGAAATGGAGGGCAGGTTCTTTACAGGCTCTGTTTCTGTGCTTACAGCTTCCCTGGCAACCACAGCTGTAATTAAGAGTGTCACTGCGCACTCGAGGAGATGTGTAGAAATGTCAAAAAAAGGTCCAGAGGAGAACCCAGCCAGGATTTCAGGGCTAAATTTAGAAGCTATTTAGCTTTGAGATAGCAGAAAACCAGTCAAAGGTGACAGTGGCTTTGAAGAGTCCTGAAATAAAGGACACAGGGGTAGAACAGCCCCATCTGCACCTGGCAACACCTTTCAGCTACCTTTGATCCAAACTCAGCCTTAATTCCCATGCCAGGGGATGGGACAGGCAGAAAATAAGGTGAAATTTAGCTGATTTTTTTTTTTTTTCTCAAGCAGTCTTTAAAAAGCTTTGTCCTGATAAGTTATTTCTGTAATAAAAAAGCCACAGAGAGATATAGTGGCTTTAGCTGGAGTAGAGTTAATTTTCTTTTACAGTAGCTGCTAGCATGGGGCTATGTTATGGATTTGTGCTAAAAACACTGTTGATGACACAGGGATGTTTTTGTTACTGCTGAGCAGTGCTTACACGGAGTCAAGGACTTTTCTGCTCCTCACCCCACCCCACCAGTGAGTAACCTGGGGGTTCACAAGGGGTTGGGAAGGGACACAGCCAGGACAGCTGACCCCAAATGACCAAACGGATATTGCAGACCATATGGCATCATGCTCTGCATGTGAAGCTGGGGGAAGAAGGGGGAACATTCATAGTGATGGCATTTTGTCTTCCCATGTAACAGTTACATATGATGGAGCCTTGCTTCCCTGAAGATGGCTGAACACCTGCCTATCCATTGGAAGTGGTGAATGAACTCCTTGGTTTGCTTTGAATTGCTTGGTTTGCTGAATTCCTGGTGTGTGCGCTTTTGCTTTACTTATTAAACTGTCTTTATTTCAACCCATGAGTTTTCTCATTTTTACTCTTCTGATTCTTTCCCCCATCCCACTGGAGGGGAATAAATGAGCTGCTGTGTGAGGCTTAGCTGCCAGCTGGGCTTAAACCATGACAGATATACTGCAGAAGCACACAGGAGAAACCACAGGCAGAAACAGGAGTACTGTAATATCTAATTAAACCCAAATGCCAATAGAAGGTTTAGGGTAGTCTGAGCACAGGGTTTACATGTTGTCATTCACCGATGGTGCCAAGACCACCTACTACTCCCACATTTTCAGGGAGGAGGAGGAGGCATCCTGAGGCTGTCACCTGTGGGGTCTAGAGCTCTGAAGAGGACAGGCTAGGCAGAGTTGCCCATATTCCTTGTAAAAGAGATTAGGCTGCCAAGAATACGGCCTCCAGAAATGATGCCTCATCCATAAGATGTTTGTAGGATGCTGTTTATTAAAGCACAGAATCCCCTTAAAACTAAAACTAGTTGGATTCTGGAATTAATGGTTTGTGTTAAAAAATGAAATTTCAATATAAAATTTCAGCTAGACTAAGAATGAAATTAAATACTTACTTAGGAATATTCTGAAAAACACATGTGAAAACTGTTTAGAAAATTTCTATTTCTGAAGATTTCCAAAACAAAATCATGGATTTCTGCAACAATTTCATTCTTCAAAATAAAATTTACCAGATACAGAAAACTGTATACTACAGGAATTGCCAAAACAAGATATAATTTCAAAAATAAACAGGAATACATTTAACACAGCTTTCCAACTTTTTTTTTTTCAAAATTGTTACCTCGTAGGAAAGTTAAGCTTGCTATCAGTCCGCGATAGACTTGGCTCCTATTTCTTTAACTTATTCAACTCTGCTTACAGTTGTTTGAGCTACAAAAATAAAATTTTGCAGAAGGATTATTATAAGCTACTGATTAAAAGTCACCTGAAAACAGCTCATTTTCTCCTAAAATGACAGTGCAGGGATTCACACACTGCAGGGTTTTAGAGAAGGTCCTTGTGTTAACTCACAGGTAGGTCATGCAATGTCTGTCAAGCTGGAGGCCAGGATTTTCATGTAAGGGAGCGTAAATCCCAGAGGAATGCCTTGAGTAGAAATACAGCACTACTCTGGGCTGACCTTTCAGAAAATCAAATTTCATGAGACTTGATACTACCTGGTTTTCAGCTGTGGGAGTTGAAACCGCCGATCCGTGACCTTTGCATATTGTCCTAAATCTCTCAACACTGGGGACATGGCTGATCGTGACAGAAGCAGCACTGTAACTGCTGGTACATGCTCCCTTGCCTCAGAGCAAGGAACATGCTTCCTGCAACCACAAGAACTATGAGTTTTCACATCACCAAAATTTTTAACTCCTCCTGGTGCTAATCCCACCCATTCAGGATTAAAGATGACCTTGCCAGCAGCTTCCCAGTAGCAGTTTCATTGACCTGACTGGGAGGAGCCAAGTGACACCTCTGCATCAGAAGGTGCTGGGGAACCCTCTGTGCAACCCTAGTCCTCTTTGGTTTGTCCACCCACAACTAAACCATGTGCAACAAAACACGGCATTGTTCAGAATGAGGAAATATATGAGCATCCTGTCGTGCCCTTTATAAATTTAGAGACAATGAAAGCTTTTTAAGGTGACTGTAGGTTGAAGCTAACTGCTCTGTGATTTAAAGCCAGGATCTGTTTGTCTGTTTTGTTCAGGTTCCTGTTGTTGCAAGCACAGTGGAACCTGAATAGTATAAGTGCTCTTCAAAAATTCCTGCTTTCCATAAATTGTGGCTTAGATCAAAAGCAGAACCTCTGTGCAAAAGAACAGAAATCTCTAGCGTTTGATTTGGAACAGATGAGGCACCCTGTGTTCCTCTAAGATTAAAAAAAAACCCTGTTGGCACAGCACACGAGGAAGAGAGGCAAAGGAACTACATGAAATAATTCAAAACAAAAGAGGTACGAGGAACTCAGATGACAGACTGAGAAGTAAGGGAACTGCAATTAAGAGGACAATTTCATGTCCAGTAAAGATGCTCCAAACACCAGCCAGCGAATGGAGACTCTCTGCATTAGCAGTAAGCTGAATGCAGTACAAGCCAGTCTTCTGATGGGAAGGCATATTGAGGCAAACTATCAATTACATTTTTGTAATGTAGTTAAGGATAGTTAGCCCTATCCATGATTTCATAAGAACATTTACAAATTAAAGGAAAGAAGAGTGAACCAAATCCAGGAAAAAAAAAATAATTAGCTCAATTTGGAAACTGCAGGTCACTCTCTTCTTGAGCTTATTGAATGGGTGATCAAGGAAAACAATGGCTTATTGCTAAAATAAAGCAGTGGACTAATCCAAAAAGCCAGTCATAAAAAACAAAAATTAAAAAAAAAAAGAAAAAGAAAAAAGCTATACTGTGGGTTTTTTCTGAACACCAGAGAAAAGGTTTGGTATAGAAAGAAATAAAATTCAGACAGTTCTGGGTTTTGCATATTTAAGCTTGTCATATCTAATGATCATGAGCTAACCTGGTCATATCTAATGATTGTGAGCTAACCCTCATGACTAAACCTCAGTGAGGATAGTTAAATTACTGAGGTTTGATGTGTGTACCCACAACAGTTGACCCAAAGTATTCAAACAAGGTGTGCTCAGTTGTGCTGGGTCAGGACAGATGTCCCTCCAGCCCATGTCTTCAGTCCTCACAGAAAAAGCCGTAGACAACAGGCAAGCTAGTAGTGCATTTCCATTATGGCACATCTGGAATGCTTTTGTTTTCACTGATTTTGGACCTTGGGATACTCTGTATGCAGTTACTACGCCAATGGGGAGAAACTCCATTTCCTGTTGAAAAGGTACGCTTAAAAGTTTAATATATTTGCAGATAACAGGCTGAGGAGAGTTGGAGTCTAGACTGCAACAAACAGGTGAACAGACTTTTTTGGTTTGGTTATCCCCCCCCCTTAAGTTGCAAATGCAGAATTGCTCAAAAAACTCTGTAAAATCAGAGCCTCAGACCCTGCATCCCTCTGAGTGGCAATTAATTTTTACATTAGACTCAAACTCACAGTACGTTCACTCGGTAACTATGATACATTCACATAAGTCACATTGACACGAGTGAACTAAACCCTACTGAATTGGTAAGTTCAACAGCCAGGTTTCTGTCAGGAAAAATAAAAATCATTGCAGCGAGAAGGCAAGAGCCAGAGTTTGCTCTCTAGAAAAGCTATAAACTGACGTATTCTATTCTATTCTAACCATTTTTGTTGTCCTATACCTTGTGTTCGTGGCATTATCAAGTCTGGAACAAACTTAAATCTACTTCTAAGGCAAAGTTTACATCCTTACAGCTCTCTTTCTGAATTTTGTAAAAGTTCTTTAAAAGGATGCAGCAAAGAACTAAGTTCTAAGTCTTACAACTTCTCATTTCTGTCCTGGTTCAAGAGAAAGGAAGGAAATGCACTGTCTTGCAAAAAGAAAAGAGCAGGAAACAAAGAGATGTCAGAAGACCTGAAAGAAACAATGATAGGACAAGGGGGAATGGCTTTAAACTGAAAAGGGGTAGATTTAGATTAGGTATTAGGAAGAAGATCTTCACTACAAGGGTGGTGAGGCACTGGAACAGGTTGCCCAGATGTGGCTGCCCCATCCCTGGCAGTGTTCAAGGCCAGGTTGGACAGGGCTTTGAGCAACCTGGTCTAGTGGAAGGTGTCCCTACTTGTGGCAGGGGGATTGGAACTGGATATATTTAAGGCTCCTTCCAACCCAAATCCATTCTATAATTATATGAATTCAAAGAGGAATATACTTACCCCCACATCTTGTAAAGCAAGAACAGTGCCTGGATATCACAGTGATTGGCATTCAATATGTAGGTCAATGACTTAGCCATAATATGGTCAGCTAGCAAATGTTAAAAGGTCACCTGATACTAATTGTGAACAAGACAAACTGAGCTACTTAAAAAAAACCTGTTATGAACAATTTCTCAGGGCTTAGGAATTCTGCATGCTTCTGTAATTTGCTCTTCTCTATTATGGTTGAATAACATTCTGCTAATTATTAATTGGATAATTATTTGTTTCTATCACTAATTCAGTGTGTTCAGAGGTGCATTTTGAAAGCTCCCAGCTCTAAAGATCATCAATATCAGGCTTATCCTCACTTAACTGCTCTGGATGGAAGGCAGCTCCAAAGTGATAGTAGTGGAGCCTATGGAACTTTCTGCCCACTTTTGCGCACTTTACACCCAAAGTCACCAAAATACCTATGTCCTCTGGAGACCAAGGCAATGCTGCTTTCCCACTCACCTTGCAGGGAACAGAAGGTTTTTAACATGGGTAGCAATTAGGAGATTACACATACTGGGTATTAAACAGGGGTCTGGCTGGAGATTAATAGTCCACTTTTAGGAGGACTCTTTGTGGGGCACCCAGAAGGTGAAAACATCTCACCCCTCCTTTACATCCCACTTCCAAATCTAAAGGTCTTCAGAGCACTCTGAGTATGGGCATATGACAGGGCTCTGCTGTACAGTAATGACCACCCCTCTGGCCTCTGACATGGGTCCTGGGCCAGGGCTGAGCTGCAATCATTTCTGCTCAGATAAAAAGCTGAAGACAAGAAAGCCAACAATAATCCCCTTGAGGTACCACTCCCTATTACCTCCCTAAGAGAAGCCAGACCATTAAAAATGCCACATAAATATCACTGACAGAAAACAGGCTTCAAGGTTATTCAGAAAAGCCCCACGCACAACCTCCTCTTTTTAATAGTGATAAAAACCCTGAGTTTTTTGAAAGAGCAAGTCATGGCACAAGCAAACCCGCCTTTCAAAACCCAACAGCTCCCTTTTTGCAGAAGAAAAGGTAATGTTGTGGGGGAAAGGTAGAGCATTCCTCCTTCATGGGCCACAGAGGCATAATCAATTGGTACAAAAGCACATTGTTGAAACACAAACCATGGAAAGCTGCTTTATGAATCCGTGCAGCCAGCTGGAACAGCCATCAACAGCTGTGAGAGGAATTCACTCCAGGACTGAATCACTTCATTTGTGTGGTTTTTTTTCCTTTTTTTACATGCAGCTCAGGCTGCTGGGCCTCATCCTGACGACCCTCCACAGAGCAGCTCCACTTCTTTTTCTGCTCCCTTATATATTTGGGAGCATTAACAGTTCTGACTGTATTACTTAATCTCCTCCTGAGACATCATTTTTCCTTCTCCCATCATATAGCAGTCTTCCAACCTACTACATCACATTGTATGGTATCCTAAGCTTTTTGACTGTAAGTCAGAGAGTGTAAGTGGTTTGGGAGTGGGATAGGTACAGAATTTGCCCTTAAAAGAAGGGTTTTTTTGTATAAATTGATTTAGTGTAATGATAGCAACAAACTGTGATTCATAGAATCATAGAATAGTTAGGGTTGGAAAGGACCTTAAGTTCATCTGGTTCCAACCCCCCTGCCATGGGCAGGGATGCCTCACTCTAGACCATGTCACCCAAGGCTCTGCCCAGCCTGGCCTGGACTTGAACACCACCAGGGATGGAGCATTTACCACTTCTTTGGGCAACCTGTTCCAGTTCCTTACCACCCTCACAGTAAAGAACTTCTTCCTTATATCTAACCTGAACTTCCCTTGTTTAAGTTTAAACCCGTTACCCCTTGTCCTGTCCCTATAGTCCCTGATGAAGAGTCCCTTTCCGGCATTGTTGTAGGCCCCCTTCAGATACTGGAAGGCTGCTATGAGATCTCCACAAAGCCTTCTCTTCTCCAGGCTGAACAGCCCCAACT